>WXZC020000523.1:0-11783 GCA_011317855.2 Paelopatides confundens
TGTAGCGGCGACTTTTGTGAAGAGCGCCATCTATTTGCCAGGGTTTAGTGAACAATATGGCGAAGGCCAAATTGGATCGAGATGTATGTCCTCAATTGAATGTTCCGTAATTTTTAATAACAGAATGCTGGACTTGCAACATTCGGTAAGCGTTAATATTACTCCAAAGTATTGGTACATAGTGGTAGTGCCGTTTCATGATGAATCGGAGAGGTGTGGATACAATGAGTGGTATGATAGTGTTCAGTCATTGTATAAGCCTAGTCTATGCATTGATAACAGGCCAACTATACATAAAGTCACTAGGCTACAGTGTAGCGATTAGTCTGTAGGTTCATATACATGTGTGTTACGGTATATGTGTGTACTGATGGGTATTGGTATACTGTATGTAGGAGTGTTTTATGTATAATGATGAAATGGTAGGCCAATGATCACATAATTATTACGTTTTGAATCAAAATAAAATCTTGTTATTGTTTCTATATTCTAGTGAATCGTCATAATCGTCATAATCGTCATAAACGTTGTCATGTTAAACTGTTGATCCGGTGCCGATGAAGCGGTGCAAAATACAGTAGTCGTCGTTCGAGTCTACAAGTCTAGTGTTTGCTAGTATTTTGTTTGTCGTGTTCGCGCGAGCAACCCCATGTACCCTTTGGTGGATCTACCGGTACAATAACCTGATTGTACTCTGTATGGGAAATCCACATGCAATGTATGAAATAAGTCCATGCTTCCCTTACTGAGACGCCTTGTTTACAAGGTTTTGGTATTTTTATTCTGATAACCGCAAATGACTTTTGACTTACATGAAAAACAAAAGCTTTCTTGTACTTAATATGGGACATCTACATACCAATTATGAGAATTGATCAAGCTTCCCTTCTTTAAATATCTTGTTTACAAGGTTTACACATTTTACTCTCTGTTGACCTCAAATGTCCTTTGACCTACATTAAGAACAATAGGCGTATTGTACTCGTTATGGGTCATCTATATGCAACGTATAAGATAAGTCCATGCTTCCCTTATTGAGATATTTTGTTTACAAAGTTTTTGTCATTTTGACCTCTAAAGACCTTTGACTTCCACACAAAAAAAAGCTTCTTATTCTAAATATGGGACATCTACATACCAATTATGATAATTGTCTAAATTTTCCTTCTTGGTTTTTACATATTGCTTTCTTGTGACATCAAATGGCCTTTGACCTCCACCAAAAGCAATAAGATTATTGTAGGCTACTCATTATGGGCCATCCACATGCAATGTATGAGATAAGTCCTTGTTTTAATGACAAATTACTCACTGAGCAAAAGTAAGTATATTAACATTTTGTTGCGAATTGGTATGATCCATACCTATTATCAAGTTTTTCCGTACTGAACTTTTTCAGTTACCGTTTTTACCAAATTTTCTGACTTCTTTAAATTACATTTGACCTCCAGAAAAAACAATACGAGTCTTGTACTCACTAAGGTGAACCTAGATACTTTTGATTTGTCCACACTGAATTTTTGGAGTTACCGTGTTTACAAAGTTTTCAGATTTTAACCTCTGTTGGCCTCAAATGACCTTTGACCACCACAAAAACAACACAGTTCATATACACACTGAAGTCATCGTACATACTAAATACGAAGTGGCCCAAGCTAAACTTTGAGTTATCGTGTTTCCAATGTTTTCGGACTTTGACCTCTGTTGACTTTGAAATGACATTTGACCATCCCAAAAAATTATACGGTTCTTGTACTCACTAAAGTCAACATACGTATAAATATGAAGTTTTTAGAGTTATCGTGTTAACAATGTTTTCTGACTTTGACCTCCGTTGACCTCAACTGACATTTGACCACCACCACAACAATACGGTTCGTATACTCACTGAAATCAACAAACACACTAAATACGAAGTTGCCCAAGCTAAACTTCGAGTTATCGTGTTTACAAGGTTGTTGTACATTGACCTCTGTTGACCTCTAATCACCATTGTCCACCACAAAAACAATAGGGTTCTTGTACTGGGTGGCTGGAGCCATTTCCTTCTTACTGTATATGACACCATTCTGCATGTGCATGGGTAACCGAACAATTAGTATCCCCCTCCCCGTTAACTCCTTCCCATGATAGATTCAACCCTAATCACATGTCAGGTTAAATTATCATTGTCCTTCATGTGAATGTATAACACTTAATTTGGATTGTATTCCATACAATACACCGAACAATTAATGAACATTTAAAATACAACACATCACATATAAACCTAGTATAGCACCATTTTCCATGGGGCACCATTTTGTATGTATGGGGCATTATATCTTGTATTTTTCTTTCAAAGGAAAGCAGAAACTCCTTTCCTACCATACACATTTCAACCCCAACCCCATTCTAATATTTCCCCTCCATGTGAATGTATAAAATCCCACTTCGGTAAAACGCCCACACAATATACTGTGCAGTTAATGAATCTTTCAAACACAGCACATACTTATTACATAGTGTATCAAAATATTTCTTGTTATATGGCACCATTTTGCATGTAGATAACCTAAAAAAAACATAACTTTTCAAAAATACCCCTCCCCTCCCCTCCATGACACATTTCAACAACGGACACATATATGTTTCCGTCCCCCATTCTTTGCTCCCTGTGGAAAATGTTGGCTCCCCCTGTACAAATTCATGGATCTTCATTGAACGTATTCTTCCCTTGAAATTACTTAGAAATTAGGCGTAACATTACTAGCCAGAAAGCCAACAGGCTTATATGATTCCTTGCCAATTTTGATAGAAGAACATTAACCGCGGACAAATTTCAATATTTCACTGTTGTTAATTAAATTGATCAACATTGTCCTTGCACTGACTGCCGACATACATACCAATTATGAAGTTTGCCCAAGCTATACTTTTGAGTTATAGCTTACTCACCATTTTGCAAATAAGTCCCTTACACCAACAAAAAATGCTTAAAGGTCACATGCAGGCTCTCGCCTCCCCTTATATGAAATTTACCCCAATGAAAACTTGTAGAACAATAGATGTACATTTTGCTTCTAAGTCCCCTTACATAAACACACATCTCAAAGGGACCCCTCCCGTTAGACCTCTCCATACTAGCAGTTGCGGAGATAACATTGACCCAAGGTGACTAATGCCCATGGCTCACTCAAATAGAGTATTGGCGCCCTTTTGGATTATTTTACCTATTCACTATTATTTATTTGTTTTTAATCAGATGAATCAATTAGTTGACACATTGGTATAGAATTATAATAAAATCTTTAAATTTTTCGCGCTTTGTCGAGCTCAGTCTTTTCCTTTGGTATCGGCCCTATTTGTATAATCTGCATTATAATTATTACACCATGTGCATTTTTTCACTTATTCCTTTTTAATTGTCATACTTTTGTCATATGTTTGTATGTTATATATAGCACCATTTTTCTGAAAGATGAATTTATTTTCTCAAAAGGGGTGGTGTTCTGTATCTCAAAGTTCCCCTTCCCCCTACTCATGCACTTACGGAAACCAAATGTGTAACAAACATAATTACCATATTGTTATCCAATTTCCCTGGACCTAGAACAACAATTCTGAATATGTCCACGGAAATGGGCGAAACGGGAACTTTGTTTGCGTTTCGCGCCCTTACTGTCCATTTCTCTATCTCTAGTCTCGCGTAGAGAGGATATGTGCAGGAACATCGGTGACGAATGACCTATGTATTGTTAACAGTATAACAAATTGCAAATCATGAGGGTGTGCCAATTCCCAACTAATTTATTCATAGATCGTTAATGTTTCGACGAGATTACGGGATCGGACGTCCAACTGGAAAGGAAAGTGTCCTGATAAAAGATCCTGAACGACAAACACCCTAAATTATACCACTATAACATAAACAAAACATTAATTCCAATCCTGAATGCATTCACACTGCTGGCATATACCAACGACTTCGACAAATTATTCATGCCTCCATCATTCTCTGTGAGAAGAAGTATTTTACTTCCTAATATCTAACCTGGGAGAATCTTTCATCAACTTAGGACCATGACCTATTGTGTGAGTATTGTGTGAAAGGTGAAGAAATCATTTAAAATAAGCCTGTCAAAATCATAAACGAAAGAACCCACCCCCCCCCCAAAAAAAAAACACAAAAGTGTGACCACACAGAGGGGTTAAGTTCCAATGAATTCGCACAGGTGACTGATAATAAGGCAAAGAACTAATGTAACTAATTATTTTTGTTTCCTTCATGTGAACCCTCTCAAGGAAAACTCCCTAGCCTGGTACAGATTATATGCCTAAACGGCATACTCCAATAACAACAACCGACGGTAACTGTGAAGGGGCTCAACATTACGTCTGATTAACCCTAAAACCCTTTGCCCTTCTGACAGATTCGACACACTGTTTAGAATTCCAATGTACCAAACATTAGTATGGTAGTAATAGTGTTGATAGTGTGCTACTTACAGTAGCCTAGCCTAGACCCAGTATAGCTATACTATAGTCTAGACTATTAACATATGGATACAGTATGACAATGTGCACGCATGCAGGATCAATAGTCTTAATGAATTAGATGACAGTATAGGCTAAACCTTGTTAATTCATAGGGCATATAACATATGCTACCTACCTTTCAGCCAAGGCTTAGCCTTAGACAATGAGTATGCATTGTCTACCGTCATGAGTAGTACAGTAGTAGGATAGGATACAATAGCTTGATAGTATCTCATTTGTTCATGAAATAATCTTGCAAAAAAATAATTACTCTGGGTTGCAACAAATCATCGTACTCTGGGTTGGTGTTAGCAACTGCGTCGTTGATATTGTTTTGAGCTCGTAAAAGTGATTCCATTTTCGAGTTATTTGACGGTACCATTAGCTAGTAATATGATGCTATTCACCTCAAATGTGAACTGAATTAAGTTAGCTATTCAAATATAGGTCGATCCAAACCACCAGAATACATAATATCACATCACAGTCACATTCACACAGTTGGATACTTAATTACGCAATGTTTCCTTTATGAATGCTGATTGGTCGATTAATACACGTATATATTTGATTTAATGCAGGTATATATTCGAATTAATACGGGGTGGCGATCACAGGGGGCGGGGAGGCTGTCCACCAAATAATTGTAATGATTTATAATCCAGCGGTCTGGGACCTATGGGTCGCGACCATTTTCTGACGGTCGCGAATTGATACCATATATTTATAAAATTATCGATAAATGAAAACGGATTTTAATTTCATCAATTTACATTGGGCTTACGGAAAAATGTCTACTTTAAAATTAATTTAAAACAAAAAGAATATATGTTCACTGAAATCAATAACAGAGGCGCAAGATGCTCCCCCCCCCCCCCCCCCCACCCCTCACCTGTTGGTAATTCCCGCTAAAATGTATGAAGTTTTACTAAAAATAGAAAATTGTAGACCATAAATGTACAAATGATAGCAGCATTTCCAACTAAACCCCCTCACATGACCAAAAGTTTCTGAAAGGCGATGAGAGCCCGCACCACAACCCTGCTCATTTCCCAAAACCATATATCATTTTTATTACCAAAAACTTGAACAATTAAACAAAATAATTGTACTTCAAAAGATGCAAATGAGAGCACCATTTTGCATATAAGTTCCGTTACGAATTAATACCATATATTGATACAAATTATCGATAAACGAAAGTGGGTTTTGACTTCATCAATTTACATTGAGTTTTACGGAAGGACCTCTACTTTAAAGTCCACTTAAAACAGAAAGAGTCATTGGTATGTAACTACAAATGCAATAACATGGGTGTACACGGGGCACAACAGGTATCCCCCTATTGGAAATGTCCCCAAAATGACGTTTTTGAAGACAAAATAAAAAATTGTAGAACATAAATGTACTTCAAAGGATGAAAATGTAGCAGCATTTTGCATTCAAATATTGCTCAAAGTCTGTTTGCATTTTCCCCAAATATTTATTCCCCCCAACAAAAAAAACAATTGTAGAAAGTAAATGTACTTCAAAAGATGCAAATGAGAGCACCATATTGCATCTAAATCTCATTACATGAAAACAAATTTCTTAAAGACCACATGAATCCCCTGCTTTTAGACCCCTCCCACATAACCGGATATCCACACCCTCCTATCACAAGATCATGTGAACGGCTCTGAAAAATACCAAAACATTATACTATTAACTAAACATCATACTTTTTTGAGGAAAGGTGGGTTGTACAGGTTATGGTTTTGGAAATGTCTATTCCCAGCAATCCAACCATGAATAATTATCATTCCAATGAAAAAATATGGAATATATGGTTTTTGGCATGAAAATCCTAATAATTTATGATTTTCCAAGACGACAAAGTCGTTTCAGGTGTGTTTAAGCACATGTTTACCCTCGGGCCTACTGCCTATTGCCTATGTAGATCGGTTGATGTATATTTTTGGTATAAGATTAAATTGAAATTTATATCCTAACAGATATGAGTTCATAAAAATGTAGAACATAGTACTCGGAGAATACCATGCAACTGTTTAACTCTATCTCGTTGCCAGCTATACGCAGTAACTAAATATGACGAACGTTTTGACACATTCACTACACATTCACTGCACATTCACGGCACATGCAATGTTCTCTGCACATGCATGGGCTACTAAAATTATGATATATAAGCTCGGCAAACATGGTCGTAGAATTAATGGGTAAACAATGCCTAATTAGTACAGTAGGTAGTACATACAGTAATTTAAATACATACAGTAGTATTTATTTTTTAAAAAGGGGTTTCATGTTTAAAGTGTGTAACTTATGTTGCTACGCTGACTATGTGGTGTTGTGAACAGTGCAACAACGTAGCCGGCCGGTTATGAGGTGAAGCTTATAGTTGCGGGATATTCTGTAATTGTGCCTGTATAACTCACCTACAATCGGTAAAACTGGAAAGAAAAACAAATGATGAGAAGATAAAAATATATATAGATATGCTTCTTACCGTACACTAAAAACTGACGTATAGTCGACAGAATCTCGAAATGACCACATATGCTACTATTTAGCTCCTGTGTATGCGATGACAGAATGAGATAGCAAGCTAATTTGTATAAAGTGTCATTTACTACTACTACTACTATGAATAGTCAGTTAATTTCAAATGCACGACGTATGCGGCGGCGCTATACAATTACTTTACACTAACACTACAGTAAACTGCTGGCAAATTAGATTCGGCAAACTCCTCTATAATTCGACACAATTGAAGTTATAAGTTATGCAGGTTTCAAAAGGATGTTTGCAAGGGTAATTTTAACATGATATTACTGATACAAAATATATCTAATATTGTGAATGAAATCAATATTATACACATGGTGGTGACTTTGGAATGCCATGCCTAACACTGTCCCCGAAATTGCAGAATATTGTCAGTGCAATGACTAATGTTCGTCATTCGGATATTGCTGCAATGACTTTAACAGTGCAAATTATTCGAGTGTTTATTCTGGGGAATGTAAGTACGACATATCCACAAATGTCAATTGTGATAACGATTCAACTGACGTGTGTTTCTCATTTATTGCCAAAAACGAAGTGTATTTAACTACTTTTTACTTAATCTGTGCAATGTGACTTAATCACCCACCTATTATGTTCTTGTATTCAAGTATAAAGTTTGGAATGTTTGCTAGAATAGCTGTCCGCAAATCAACGTCCTAAATGTTCAAGCTTTATCAAAATTCAATATTTCTTTTGGTAAGAATATTATCCGCCTCTTTCCATAAATAATTTGTACATAAAAACTCAACTTTCGTGATGACGTTACTCAGACTGTTGTTCTCCGATATATTCATATATTCATAAAATGTCACCGACATTTAAAAAATCACATCTTGTGTCATCGGGATACTGTTTGCACCGAAACATGCAGGTGATTTACATAAAATATGTTGCGCAATCAAAGATACAGCACTGACGACTTTCAGCACCTTTAGTACCACCTCTTCGAAAGAAACATTTCTGAAAATTTACGAATTGAACACTTGATAACTCGTCAAATATCTTAACGTATTGCACACTATATATACGATCTCGTCGAAATGCTAACAATTTGGAAAACGTTTTACACACTTAATTACTATCTCATCAACGTGTCATCTGAAAATTGACGAATTGCACATTAAAAACGATCATCAAAACTATAATTTCAGATTTATGGCGAGTTGGTAGGTGTGCAAGTTGTCATTTTGACGAGACGGTACTATGATGTGCAAGCCCATCAATCCGATGTCTCTTCTGCGCTTCGTAATCAGCCACTGCCATCGGAATGAAGCAGTATAGTATTCCAAAGTTGTACTTAACCGTAGGTATAGGCCGACGAGCTTGCGTCCCACGTGTTGGAACACGATTACTCCAATTTGGCATCTCTCATAGGCTTGTTCGCATACCTCACCTAAAAGAACATAGTTCCACGTACAGCATATTCTTGCACGATGTCACATTATACCGATGCAAAGTTGAAACGGTATCTTCTTCAATTTTTTTTCGAAGAATGTGATTAATCCTATAGTATTTGCTTTGTTAAATGATAGACGATATACTAACGTTTGCGTCTTCCACGTAGCCAAAGTTCTTCATATCACCCACATTTTCTCATTTAAACTGAACCCAGTTGTGGAATCCATTAACTGCTATTCTAGATTTCCACTCTATGAATGTATGAGGAAGCTGTGCTCAATACCGCTGTAATCTTCATATCTAATACAATCTCGGATTATAGGATGCGTTCCACATTGTGTCCATAACTGTCAATTTAAACCACCATGACAATTTAATATTTGACTTTCGTTGATTTTGGTTCGATTAAATGTGATTATGGGTTTCTTTCGCTGAACGCGTCGTAACCGTATCACTGTTTAATGTAATAAGCGACCGCTATTGTAATGATAATGTCCAATATAATACACATCATGGTATATTGTAGTTCATAATATAATACAACATCAACGCTTAATGTAACTAGAAAATTACCCCCTAATGTAGTAACTATTCGACGCTTAACCCATCTCAGTCACTTCACTTTATTACGTGAAGCATTGACATATTATTATATATTATATATTATTACATTTAGCGTAAAAATAATTACATGAGGGGCTAACTTTTTTATTACATTAGTCGTTCATTTTTATTACATTAGGAGTAATATTATTACATTAGTCGATGATTTTCATTACATTATTGTTAGTATTACATGTCTAGACGTCAATTATTACATTAGTCGATCATGACAGAGAGCCCAATTCTCACTGAACTTGCGGGAGTCAATCATATTTTGTATAATTCTCCCGCCTTCCAGTTTCCAGTATACTAGGTTGGATATTTCAATATTAGAGTATATGAATTATATGGAAACTTTACATACATGTCACTTAATTCCATCAACACTTGTTGAATACACTTGTTTTCTGCTGTAAATCATAATAATACATTGCATATAAATTAGCCAAATCATCATAGTGGCCTGAACACGTGGTAATGGGGGTTATTTTCCACGAAATAAAAAATTAATTATGTGTCAGTCCCTTCCCCTCCATCAACACACCCACACATCACATCTATGAAAATATCACTGAAACATACTTTACCATTGATGTAGTTTCATTTACCAAATATAGAAAATCCTAGCTATAGTCTACGTAATTGATGTGGTGTGGATTTATAACTAATTAACAGGTAAAATATTATTGAAGGCAGAATGTTGGTTTGAAAACAAATAACATTTTTTTATGTTTCAAGCATCTCTTGTGATATTAATATAAAAAAGTGATTTTGGAAACTCGCAAACACATCCCGTTACTTAAATTAACAAAACGTTCTTTTATATGGTTAAAGACTTGAATCATGTTCACATCTTGTGACATTTATATCACAATACGGTATATACTAATTTAAACGGGATCCTCCTAATTCGAATTGCTACGGTATACGTCGGTTTAAACTGGTACATTGATTGGACATTTTCCGTTGATTTATAATATTTAATATAACCGCACTCCATCCAAACGAGGTGCATCGGTTATCATTTTCCACTGACATGAACTCGTATTGTCATAGCCGGCGTTCCAAAGAAAATATCGACCGATCGGCAGCCTCCTAACATCCGATAGCCGGTCATTTTAGCTTAAGAAAACAAGTTTTATAGTTGTTTGTTTTCTTGACGTATATGTTCAATACTTTGTATAATGAATACCTGTCAGCCTGATGTGTGTCAGTAATATTCTCAATAAAGATGAATGAAAATTAAATTAAATATTTTGTTCAAAGTGCTATGTGATTTCGACAACTATACTTATCATAAAATATATCACCACCCTTCCCTCTGCTCAGGGAGTTGGACTATGCAACAAAGCATGAGTAAGCCCACGATCATCATCAGTAAGCTGATCCCTCAAAAAAAGCAGCAGTCATACAACAAAAACAGCAATAAGAAACTTTTATTTTCCAAGACATCGGAAACAAGTTTAAAACTTCTATACTTTATTATGTTTTCACGTTGTAAAACATGTCGTGTGTTTTCAAACAAGGATAAAACATCTTAATAATACTAGTAAAAAAATGTAACTCAGAGAAAAATGCAATCAAAATGAAAAAAATAAACATGATTAATTCACAGTACATGAGTCTCTTTTGGTTTTTAAGGGGAAGGATTGACTTATTTATCCTTGATAATTATATTTAGTATTGCTCTGTGAGGTGACAGTGCGACTCGTAAATTAGCGAAATATAGTCACATGGCAAGCCGTTGCGGAATTTGTTTTTCAAATTAGCTACAGCATAAACCAGGTCTCTCACAAGTAAGTTGTGAATGGGAGCAAAACTTTCAGGGCCATTCTGGACAGTACCAGGCGAAGACAAAGTTTCGAAGAAGTTTCTCAAGGCGATATGGCTAACCAGTCAATCAACTTTTCATGATTGGAAAGGTCAATATTTACAGCCTTCAAATCCACGTTGAAATGATCTCTGATCCAATTGCTTTGGTACAAGGGAACACTAATTCCTCACCAATGCAACATTGCTTGACTTCAAAGAATTATTCGGCGTGGTGATATTCGTCTTTGCTTATGTCTTGTCAACTTCCTACTATCGATTTTTCCTTTGGAAAACTCGAGTGGCTTGTCGTTATACTGCGCGTGGTTCTTGAAATGTCGTTTCCACAGATTAATCTTCATGATTTCGTTCGATCCTAGCCATTTGCAAAACATACACTTCAGTGGGTTGAATCCCTATTGGAATAATTCAGAACTGCAAATACTCTTCTTTATACATACGGACCATTTTCCACTAAAACTTGTTTTCTTTTTTCTTACGATCATTTGTTGGGGTGGATGATGGGTTGGTTGTTGATTTGTTTGTTTTTTGTTTTTTGGGGGGTTTGTTTTTCAGACCCTCCTCCCCCACCCCATTCAATACCAACATGCATGTATAGATTGTTATGCCTCAATTACGAGCTATCATTGTTTTAACAATGTTTCCATCTAGAGTAGATAGCAAGTTTGAAAAATCGCGCGGTATAGGGTTAATGTAGTCGAGAAGCTGTTACTGCTCACCGAAGAAACTTTTCAGGCGAGCAATGTATTTGTCTCCAAAAATGTATTGGTTTTCAAAAAGGTATATTCTTGTTTAATCTTTCCATTTCGTAATAGGTTCGAAATAATGTGAGATGTTTAAAGCAACCCTGGTTTCAAAAAGAA
>WXZC020000524.1:0-11780 GCA_011317855.2 Paelopatides confundens
TATGTATATATACAATAATGGTTCCAACAATCTACACTACCAGTGCTACGTCAGTGGGTCAGGTATTGACGTTGAGAATGATGTCACCATGACATCATCTAGATATGTATGGACGAGAGATACTGAAGATGAGAATCCATATCCTCCAGCAGCAAGCTATTTTCATGATAATTTTTTGGCAAGATATATAGTAGTGTGGGGTAACCTACAGGACAATGATTTGACTTTTGGAGTATTTAATTGCACAGCTCAGATCATCGGGAAAAGGGATACGTCAGTCTCACATATTCGTATGAGATCAAATGGTAAGTAGACAGCTAGGTAGATGTAGATAAGCACGGTTGTTTTTAACCTGATGTCCGACATGTTATATTAACCCCCACTCTCCCATCCCTCTAAAAACACTACAAGACCAACAAAAATATAATTTTTAGATCAACCTTAAACTAGTAGCTTTGCAACGTTTATATTTCTTATTTCTAATTTGTTTATTATGAATTTTACCTATACTTACACTAAAATAAAATAAATAACAAAAAACGAACAGAAGTCAATCTGAATGACCTGACTCATCGTTTGTAAAACAAAGTAGTAAAACATTATCTTGTAAACAAATTTCATGCATTCATGGATAAATATGAACTTTGTTTTGACATGCTATTACCTGATCAATCAGAAGATATTTGGATTCCAATCAGTGACGGTAGCCTATCTAAGTCGGTTCCTCTAATATTTGGTGTACCCCATTACTCATTATTTATGTTAGTCCTATTGCTAGTATAGCGCATGTATATAACATATATATCCACTTGTATACAGGTGACACACATTCGTTACAATCCTTTGACTTAAAATTCCTAAAGGACTGGCAAATAATTGGCCCGGAAACGTATCAAATGCTATGTAAGATAAATTCAAATGTGGTCACCAAATTAAAATTATATGACGAAAAGACCGAACATATGTTAATTACTCGAACTCAACAGCAACACATAAAGTCAAAGTGTATCACATTCAAAGTGGTTATGCTGTAATTCGGGCTACACTGAATAAGCTTACAATCTCGGTATAATGTTTGACCATACTATGTTGTTTGAGTGCCATATCAAGAAGATGAGGAAGACAGTGTTCCTACAAATTCGTAACGTGACCAGCACACGAATCATTCAGCTATTCAAAATGCAAACAATTCAAAATGCTGCAGCCAGTATTTTAACAAATACTAAGAGATTCAATCATTTCTCTCTAATACTTAAACAACTTTAATGGCTGCATGGCCGTTTTAAAAATTTAAAATTTAAAAATACTTAAAAACTACTTTATGGTATAGCTCCGGAATACATTAAAAATCTTCTCCAAACGATTTTAAGATCGTCTGGTAAAATTATTTTGGTTGTTCCCAGATCGTCTTTCACAGATGGTGATCAGTCGCTTACTGTCGCATCTCTAAACATTTGAAGAAAACTTTATAAATACACTAGTTTTGACATTTACTCTTCTAAATTTTATAGGACCTTGCCTAAAACTAGTTTATCTTTTTTCGCCCCCAGTATGTTTCTAGATAGACGACGCATTATAAATGTTGTATTATTGTTATTGTCATTATCTTCTTAACCATACATATGATTATATATTCATATAAGAAGTAAACCCATAGAGATTTAAAACCTTCCTTGACAAGTTAGCATATCTTGAACGAGGAAAATACTTAATGTTATATACAATTCTATGATTCCAGGAAAATGAACGGAAACTCTTATTAAATAAAATATGTTTTTTACTTTTTCAATACAGCTGATATTGTTCCGACCAATGGGTTACTCTCTCAGACATTCAATATCAATGACACAGGAGTCCGTATCAGCGTGATGAGTCCAACTGGTCGGGATGTGTCTATGTTTAGATGGAATAAGGACAATATTCCTTTATCGGCCAACAGTTTATCTAACTACACCATCAGCAGGCCCGTACAACTTGATGATGCAGGAGTGTATGAATGCTACATTGAAGGCGAGAGGAACTACGCCAAACAGACTCTGAATTTACTTATTGTTAGAGGTGAGCTGGTACTTAGAACACGTAAGGTCATTTAACGGGATTAAATTACACAAACGAAAATCGATTTCAGCCACAATATTATGATATAAATATAAGCTGGGCGTACCCAGGAATTTATTGTTTGTTTTGTATTTCAATTGCAAGCATACATTTATATAAATGATACAACATTTACCGACAACATAATATCCTATCACATGTAGCTATAACATGAAATGTTGTAGCATCATTGGTCTAAAATTGAGCATACATGTATGGTATATATGAATATCTTTGTTCTAAAATTCGCTTGCGAACTTGTAGGGCGTGGTAGTCTAGGCGGATATCCTATCACACTAAATCTATAGGAGTTTCCGCACGTGGATTGCGTAAAACAAACTTGTGGGCCTCCTAATTGAAGGTTTTTTCCGTGCTTTTGGGTATGTTCAACTGTATCTGGTGGGGTTTCTCCGCAGTGTTCTACCTCCCCTCGTGCAGCCATGCTACCTTTACTATAATTTAGTCAATTCTCGAAGTAGGCTTCTAGTTCCAAAACTAGTTATCTTAATTCTACAAATCTTATTCCTGGTAGTGGTGTTGTAGCATGTTTTAGTTAGCCTTATGTTCCCCCATGCCTCGTAGTTTCCTCATGCCTCGTCATGTCGCCGTTACCGTTCTAGGTACGGGAGTGTGACCCACACGCATTTACCCGCGTGCCGCTCGTGCCCTAGAGCGACAACATCCGGGCCTTGTCTATGATTTACAGTCGCGATATGGCTGAGCATTGCATGCTCTAGCGCGAGCCAAGCGGACGCGCAACATAGGAGGATCTCAGAGGGGGGTTCTGACTCTGTGGCCGATTCCGGCTGCACAGACAAGGACTATATGCCACGGGCCTAGTTCGAAGTGGGAGGATAAAATACGAGAGTAACCCACTGTTTGCGAATGGATATCTGCCAAGCTGGTAGAACCGAAGGTGGCCTTTCCACACCGTCAGTCCCTGACGGATCTCGAGGAATCTCGAAACGAACCGACTCTGGTGCCGCCCTCTCACTAACGCGGGAGACTCAGAGCTCGATCTGTAATTTGTGGGGGCACATAACCCTGTGTCCATACGCCGAATATGCTCTCGCGGGCTCACAACCGACTCCCAAGGGACCGAAGCGGCGCAAGTGAGGCCTATGGGCGTACACACGCCGCGATTGCCTTCGGATAATACAGAGGAGCGCCGCAGCGTAATAGCACAGTCGCCTATATGGGGGTGGCAGTGGGGAACATGGCGACCATAGCCGGGTCGTGACCCTCGAGGACCAGCCATGCTTGTATCAGCCGCTCGAGTCCTTCCCGTAGCGAGCTCGGACGCACCTACAAGGTCCCCCATAGGCATTAGAACACGACCATCATTGGTTTGACAGACTGGTGCCTTGTTGCAGTCAACCAAGACTTTTAAATGGGACATACTGCTGTACTGCTGGGGTGATCAGCATTAAAGTATCAGAGTGGGGCCAGTTGGGTGTCTGGATGTAAAATTCCACCCGACATGAAGTGCAAGTTAAAAGCCACTTCGGCTTCCCACATGTATATGTGGCAGCTTAGCGTCGTAAAATAACTGAAACTATAAACTATAAACCATCACTGAGGAAGTCAGGAAGCAAGCGGCTGATATTTTTCCTTCTCCGCGCGCCTAAGATGGCACACCGCCCATCGTTTTCTGCCACTGCGAGACGCGGACGACTTACTTCAGAGTGGTACCTACCCCACCTTATGTCCGATTGTGGGGGAGATTGGGGACCTTCGCATGGGTTTGCAGAGCCCTCTGCCTTGACGCATGGTTAAGTGACCGACGGGTATTCGCTTGAGTTCACCTCCCCACCCCCGCGCAAGGTGTGTGGGAAACGCCTCTTCCTCAGAGCATGGAGCAGATGGGGACCTACAACTAGAGTTCTCCATGCTTCTTCAGAAGTGCGCGGTAAGAACGACGTCCACTGGCTCGGATTGAGGGATCCCGTTCGCAAGTTCACTAGAGGAAGACCCTCATTGGGATGGCAGGCTCACGACATTGTTACAGCTAACAATCACAATCACAGAAGAAGTCATGAATCAAGCGGTCGCTATGCGTCCTTCTCCGTGTGTCTAAGGCGGTACACCCGCCCTCTCTACGGGGCAGTGGGGGCATAGCGACCATACCCGGCCCATGTCCCTCGAGGACCCGTCATGCTTGTCTCAGCCGATCGGGGGCCTTACGGTGGCGAGATCGGACAAGGTCCCACGTCAAGGGCCGCGGAGAGCGTGACAATACGCGCACGTCAAACCCACCGTCTGAAGCTTCCGAGGCGGGTTCGGAGGGAGGGATCCCGTTCACGGGTTCCGTAGAACAAGACCCTTCTTGGTTTGGCAGGCCGGTAGCCTTGTTGCAGCCAACCATCACAGAGGAAGTCAGGAAGCAAGCGACGCCTATGCTTCCTTTTCCGCGCGCCCAAGATAACATACCACCCATCATTTTCTGCCCCGCGAGACGCAGACGACTTACGTTCTTACAGAGGGGTGCCAGCCCCACCGTCAGTCACATCATGGGAGGAGATTGGTAACCGTCGCAGGGGATTGCACATCCCTCTGCACGGATGTCTGGGTAGTGCCCACGATGACCGGTTATTCGCTGGAGTTCACCTTCCCACCCCCGCGCAAGGTGGAGGAAAGGGAACGCCTTTCCACAGAACCTGGATCAGAGGGAGACTACAGCTAGAGCTGACCCTGTACCTCCATAAGGGCGGCAGTGTAAGAAGGACGTCCGCGGGCTCGTATTGATGGATCTCGTTCGCAGGTTCACCAGAGCAAGAACCCCCTTGGGATGGCAGGCTCGTGGCCTTGTTACAGCCAACCATCACAGATGAAGTCATGAAGCAAGTGGTGGTTATACGTCCTTCTTCGTGTGCGTAAGGTGGTACACCGGCCCCCTCTCTACGAGGGCAACGTGGGCATGGCGACCACACGGAGCTAACCAGGGCGCACCTACTGGTTCCCCGCCAGGGGCCACAGGGAGCGTGTCAATCACATGTAGGACATGCCCCCAACGGTCCCGCGCCACGCACACCCGTCCTGCCAACGGAAGTTTCCGATGCGGTTTCACGGGTTCCCCATAAATGAATACTCTTTGATGTGGCAGGATACTGGCTTTGTTGCAGCCAACCTTTACGAAGGCAGTCGGTATGCAAGCAGTGGCTATGTTTCCTTCAACGCATGTCCAAGTGATTTCACGCGCCCCTGTTCTTCCTACCGGAGGAGCAGCGGGTTACACTGTTCCGCCGCCGACGTTATCAGATGAGACACTCAGTTAGGTTCGAGCGGACTCAATAAACATGGCCTGACCCGGGATGTTTATAGAACCGCTAAAAGAGTGTGCAGTGGAAACCTGGATGCAAACACCCTTATACGCTGGGTACTTTTACCAGGGTTGCTATCAAGGACGTCGAGGAGCGACGGGACATTGTCCATGACGTCATTGTCCTTGACCTCTTCGCCGGGCCTACTCCCGAAGCCAGTCGCCACTTCTCCTTTTCAGCAGTCGGTGTTGCATAGCTATCGGAAGAGGCTAAACGATACCAGGAGGCAGCCAATGTATCATTCCAAGGCCCCTCCCTCGCAGGCTGGGAAAACCACTCGGGTCAGGTATGTCGTCCTTCTACTAAACGCGGCTCGGGGAAGATATCCCTGCGGGTCCAGGCGAAGCAGCTCCGCCTGATGGACAGAGAGAGTCCGGAGAAGAGGGAGGCCCATGCACTTGATAGTGTTCTACTCCTCCACTAGTGTATGGTAAAGACGGTGTCGGGTGAGGTCCCGTGTTCCGGCCAACCTTCTTCCTGAAACCCCCTCAAAAAAAAAGTGGTTCCGCATGTCCATCGTAATGCGCGTTCACATGAGGTCCGGTGCAAGCAGCGTCAAGAGCTCGTTTCGCAGGCGTGTCCATTCACGATATCCTGAAGGTGGAAAGACACCATCTACATTCTTCGCTTGCTACCTCTCGGATACTCTTGCGGCAGAGGAGGCCTTTGGCAGAGCTGTCATGGTGCGCCCTTCCCAGCGTTCGGGCCGCCAGCCAGTTTAACGGTACCATTCTGCAATGTATATGTTGACCACGTTAAGTATAGATGTAAATTCAAAAAAACTTTCTGTTTTGGGTATTTACGAGTCTCTATACTTACCCTGGGCAACATTCCCACCACCAACTCCACTGCGGTGGGAAGCACGCGGCTGTGCTTTGTATTCCTTGACATCCAGTTTCATTTGGGAGATGAGCCCATTGCGAGCTTCGCAAGAGCGGGTCTATTCTTCTTCCCACCTTAGCGGGTACGCCCACAGAGACTCTCATTTGGTTCTCAGAGCCCAACGCCATAGTCTTCTAGCCAGTGCATGGGTGCCCGTTATTCGGCCAGAAGACGCAAGTAAGAAAGTAAGTATTAAGCCCCTTGGGGATTGGAGTCGCTCTTGACTTCTTGTCGGAATCTAATTGAAACATGAAGGCGATCGGGTCGCTAGGGTCTGCGATCCCAGCTACATACGTTAACGCTAAAGTATCTCCAAAATGAGCTATATTAGATGGAATCATGCAACTTAGAAGCTGCTTGCTCGTAAATACCCAAACCAGTAAGTTTTGGGGAATATATTCGAATTAATACCCGTATATATTTGATTTAATACATGTATATATTCGATTTAATACGTGTATATAATATGAGATATTTGTCACACAGCGCCTATGATACACGACCCCTGTCGGAATAGCTTACACCAGTGAATAACAATCATCTTCCGAATATGAAACTGTACGTGTACATTTCCTAGAAGAACTAATATGTTTAGTGGGAGTATATAACTGTTTGGTGGTATATTATTTTTGTCATTTGGCGTAATGTATGAAGAAAATTAATTTAGTGTCAACCAGTCAAGATCAAGAGGGTAATGTAATATATAATTTTACACAGCCTGTCCAGCCACTCTTTGGGGACCTCCTGCCTGCACGAGGGTATGTGACAGTTGCTACAATGGAGGAATATGTGATGAAAATAACGGAGAGTGTGTTTGTCCTCCTGGATTCAAAGGGAATGGATGTAACGAAAGTAGGTGTTCTTCTCAATATTAAACACTCCTTCTTTTGACTTATTTCAACATTGGATCATTTGAGGACACAACAGAGTATATTTTAATATTGCCAAATTATCATAGTATTGTAAACAAACTGCGGTATACTTCCAATCAGTGTTCGAAATACGGGTGGGGTCGAAAGAGGGGTGGTTAACCCAATGAGGTTTGGACCTCGCATATTCATATAAGCGTAGCCCAAATGGCGTTCACAATAGAGGAATTTCATTCAATCGGGGACAATTGTCTGAAAAATTCGGCGATGAGGGTGTAAAACACAGAGAAATTCAGACTTGGCTTAAATCGGTAAAAAACTTAGTCAAAATCTTTATTTATGGGTTCAACGTAAGACAAATTCCTCTTCCTATTGTACACAAACTAACAACAAATAATACGTAATACATGCAATCTAAAAGTTGAAAAAAAATCATGTTTATAAACCGAATTACTGGGATCGGCATGGCAGACAACCCCCCTTCCGATTATTTTCGTTTTAAACAGTTGATTCGTATTTTGTATTGTCTGGCACAATTGTGTATGTTATATACTGTATCGCACCCAATTGCAGATATGTGACTTTAATATTCCATTTTTCCTAGAAGCGGAGGAGTGTCACCTCCCCTACACCCAGGATCAATTTTCATTTCGGAAGTTATGGCGTTGATTAAAAATGTGGGACTTTCTGTTGGGACAATCAGATTTTTGTCATGTAAAAATGTCAGCTCCCCTAGTCGTCGGATCTTATTGACACCTCTGATTGTAGATATAAATTTACTTCCGTTCAAAAGGTAGAATCATTTTGATTCTAAGCATCCTTAATTCTGCACACATTTCTTAAACCCAACCCACAACGCTTTCCCACAAAGGTTCACAACCTCTAGGGGGCGGCGAGAGGCAGGGTTATAGGTGCGCACCACACTGCCTCTAGCCACAGACAAAAAACCACCATTTTTCTTTAAAGAGACTCCGCCCCCCAAATACGTGTACCCATTTCGAACACTGCTTACAATCCGTACCATGCAATGTCATTTGTTTAGTTTTACGTACATTTGGATATGACTATGATAACACGCATAATTGCGTGAACCGTTCATACGCACCCTTACAAAAAAAGTTCTACAGAAATCCTATATAATTTATAGATCTCTATAGACATATACATATATACATGTGCTACAACATATTTTCGATCTGAACATGTTCGTGTTGACTGACGATGTGCTGTTCGTTTCACAATATTATGATTTGTATCAGCATTTTACATTCTAATATCAGTATGCCAAATATAACACAAATAAGTTACAAATCAATATCTATATATCAGGAATAACATCAACATGTTATATACACCTGGCTATCAGCATGTCAAGAATAACACCAATTTTTATTTTCATTTTGAACATGTTTGCGTTGGCTGGTGGTGCAACATACGTTTCACAAAACAATTATCAGAACCGTTTGCAGACATGTATGGTAACTGTCACAACACGTGTCCAATTAACATGCGCGATCGTACGGAAGCGTAGACTTGCACACTTGTTTTGAGAGATATCAACCTAAAGTCCGGTATTGATAAAAGTTAGGCTTGACTGAATGGCGTGGTTGTTTTCATGGACAAGGATTTTTTAGTTGTTGTGTAATGGTAATTGTTGTGTTATAGTAGATATTGCAATGCATGTTTGCAATTATGCTTTATCTAAGTATAACGTCATGTTACGTCCGTATACTGCCTTAATGCTGAGAGAGTTTAATAAGTGATATACCCGTACCACTGATAAATTATTAACAAACATAATACGGGCTTTCTTACTGCACTGTTGTATATATAGACAGTTCTATAAATTAGCTGATACGGTTAGAATAGAAAGGGTTTCACGTCCGGTTAGTTTCTCTGATGTGGTGGAGACGACTACGTCACCTGGTTTATTTTATACGTTCAGATTCAGTAAACATATAGCCATTGGCTGTTCATAATATCGATACATTAATAACGACACTTTAAATGATTTGTGTTTGTATTCAATAATTTGAGAAAAGTATATTGAACGAATTGTCCCAATAATATTATATGTTACAATAATAACTACATTTTAAACTTTAACAGATATGCTATGTAAAAAAATTGTATGTGACATAATTAAGCGAATTGCTTAAAATGGTATAAATTACATCGTACTTATTATTTTTTAATGCGAAAATATTGTCATTTACTCAGCGATAGCGTGTCTGTGTGGTTGTTTACATTTACTGCATGAACATACATCTTTAAACGAACCTGACTGGTAATTAATAATAAATTTACTTATCGGTCGTGTGTCTGCGTGGCTCTACTATACTGCATGGCAATACATTAATTTCTTAATTATGCAAGCTGGCAAAAAGTGGTCATCGTTAAGTGATTCAAATTGAGATTTACCTAAAAATCAATATTTCCGGCAACCTGTATGACATAATCAAATGAACGTAATACATTTTGATAAAAATAAGTACGAGCGTATACGAACGAGATACCCTTTTGTTTTCCGCTAAATTTGGGTCAACTGATTTGAGTTTTTAACCTTAATAAATATTCATTTGTTGCTTGAAGTTAGAGAGTTGTCACCAAAGAGCACTTTCGATGAATTTGAAACCAATATACAATAGTCATATCGCAACAACATATCTTTTGGGGTGCAAAATAGTTGCTTATGGACAATGACGTCGTTCGAGGAGAAATTAGTTCAAAGCGTATAACCGTTCTCAGTGATATGTATTTTAATCGGTTCGCCTTTGCCTTAAATAGTATTTTCGATTGCAGCATGTGTTTAAAAAAGGATGCAACAATTTCATCCCTTTATGACAAAGTCACATGATACACTAGTAAGAAGGGAGAGTAACTTTGAGAATAACATTTCAAAATGGTTACCTCTGATAATGCATTCAATACCGAACAACAAACGGCGGTGATGGAAACCCTTCACTTTGTTAGGGTAATTGTTCAAAATTAACATTGTACTTAGTCTCCGGCAAATATCTTGCACGTAACCATAGTTTAGGTTGTCATGATTGGTTACATACTGCTCATATCCCTCCCATACCACGTTATTCTTTCACAGCGTGTGGCTTTAACCGCTTTGGAGATGACTGTGAATTTCGATGTTCAAGTACCGACACTCCCAATAAGTGTGGAGGACCCATGTTTTGTATCCGACATCCATATGGTTGTAGATGTAATACTGGCTTCAAAGGACTCTCATGCAACGAAGGTATAATTCTAGTAAATTCACACTTAACTATGTATTATACACTTCTTCAAATTTTATAACGTGTTCTTCACACAACATGTATACTCTCCTTGCAGTAGAATTGTTTTTCCGCGCATTTTTGCAGACCTCTAGTTGTATTAATGTGATATTCCATGGATGTGTTTATAATGATATCTCTAATTATTTAGCTATCTGAACACTCTTATTATTACATACACCCTTATTATTACACCCTTATTATTACATACACCCTTATTATTCAATCCGGATATTACAACCGGAGTCGAAATAAAATTCGATTCAGTTTTAGATTATTACATGAACTGCATTACTATGTCACCTGTAAAAAAAATATATGTTAATTTTTATTTCGGCTTCGATTATGTGTCGCGTCGCCATGAACATTACAATAATTCATTAACCCCATTATGTTGCCGTATATGTTTGTTTTTATCAACTTATTTAAGGGTACGAAATGCTGTGGAATATTCAAACACATTTAGATTAAGTTCATGTGCAAACTGAAATTTACAAAGAGCATATATGACATTTCTAGAAGTTATTGCAAATCTATGAAAACAAATGAATGGTCTATTATTTTTCAACCAAAATACACCAGCCAAAGAGCAGTGTAACATTGGGATAGGTTTGTAACAAATTATGAATATACGATATCTTTGACCCAAGTAATATAATACTATTATTCCGTAGAATACGTGTACTCATTCTAGAAGCTTTCAGAAATCTTTCAAAACGGAAGGATACATATTAACCTTTATAAGTGTAGCTTATGGCGTTAATGCAATCTCGCGTTAACTGTCTATTTCCTATATTGTTATATACATGGAGCAACATTGTTTCGTAGTGCTTAATTCATTAATTTTGAACGCAATATATTTTTCGCTTCCATTTTTTACGACACTGATGGTGATCAACAGCAAATATACATTTAATTAAGCATATATAGTTTATAGTTTCAGTTATTTTACGTGTGGGAAGCCGAAGTGGCTTGTAACTTACACTTCACGTCGGGTGGCATTTTACATTCAGACACCCAGCTGGCCCCACGCTGCAAGGCGGATGCTCTAACCACTAGTGTAATCTGAGGGGAATATGTAACAATCCTTTCAGAGAACTGAATAACGGTAAGGTAAAAATTGTCTGATTCATACTGGAAATAGACTTTCCTTTAATTTTTTCTCTTTCACTTCCAAAATAGAATGTGATGTAGGGACCTATGGAGCTAGTTGTCTACAAACTTGTCATTGTAAGACAAACCAATGTGATAGGTTTACTGGAGAATGTGAGTCTGGATGTTCTACTGGATGGAAAGGAAGTAACTGTCAAGGTCAGTTGTTATTC
>WXZC020000525.1:0-11777 GCA_011317855.2 Paelopatides confundens
TGCATCCCTTTGCTATACACACACACACACATTTCATTTCATTTCATTTATTTCATTTCATTTATTTGTTTTTCACAATATATACAATAGTTACGATTATAAGTATTAATTATATACGTATGATACATATATTGCCTCTGATCAATTAAATCAACTACATATGGCATTATATATTTTATTGTAGTGTTTGGCTCTGTGAATTAGTGTGGCAATAAGTGGCATGTCGTCCATCGCGTGTGGCCTGTTGTTCTGCCTCCCCACGATAACATATTTCGGGAGTGAACTTGTGATATCTGTACATGATAGGGAAGTGGTTCATCACACGATTTGCTATTACATAATGTATTGATAGTGGTTGGGTGAGTTAAATTAGATATATAGGGAATTTGTTCACAGCACGCCTCTCTATTACATAAAGTACATATGTTGGTTAGGTGAGCTAAAATAGTTGTATTCTGAAGTTGTTCATCACACGTTTCTCTATTACATATGGTATAAATGATGCTTTGGTGAGTTTTGTCTTTATGCTTTTCTGCATTTGAGCATTTCCTTCACTTTTTCGGCAACGTTTTTATTAAAGTACATGTAAATGATTGGATCTAGGATGGAATTTGTATAAGCTAGCCACATCACAAATAATGAGAGCCCCTGCGTCAGTTCCTCTTGGAAAAAGCAAACATTGGTAATGGCGAACGGCGACCAACAAATAACTGTTGTGAAGATTATGAGGCCACCTGAAATGAGAAAACGATTATTACTCAATATTTGAAAACGTGTAGATAAATCTCATCTATTATAGGCCTCCTTAATTTAATTTTTCTTGCAATAATAATAGTGAAATGTACTTTTCATAACAACCCAATGTTATCGTCGTTGCTAAGAATGATTACCAAAAAGAAAAGGATGATCGTTAATCATTCCTGATCATTCCCCCACACAGCACCCGCCCTTCCCATTCACAACAATTTATCGATTCGTCATTGCATATTCGGTTTGTGAGTACTTCAGTCTGTCACATGTCGGTTTTATATTCATCCGGGACGTCCGGTGGTTTTAGCGAATATTTGTATTCTGTAATCACATGTGGGTATATACGGGGAGTTGATTCCAAATGGATATCAATCTTTGAAGTCACATATGTACAGAGTAGTGTCATATTTGTTTTATTGGGAGAAACCATATTGACGAGGGGTAGAGAAAATTATTGTATTATACGTGCAAAATAGTGCCATGTATGCAGCACCACTTATCAACGTAAAGCAAATGTTATACTTACTAGCAATTGCCACACGCTTATCGGCGTCTAGCTTCAGTATGGCTCGTTTCCTTGCCAACTTAACGGTTTGTTTACGGTATTTCTGGTTGCCAATAACATACAGAGGCGATGGTCCCGTCACTACTACCGTGGATAGATCTTCAATTGATACACATTTAGAGGATGGCGACATATCCTGATCATAGAAAATATCGTTCCATTTGTTCGTGCTTTTATTTCTCAAGTTGAGAGTATTTGCCATTTGAGAAAGCTTCCTGGTGATGGACGTGTAGCAGAATATACTTATTGGTATGGTTACAATATAAGCAGCGAGACATATATATCCATATATACAGGGATCCCGGAAGCTGGGACAACAGTGACGTAAGTGATGAGAATATTCAATGTGAGATACCAGTTGCGCCAAAGGGAGCGTTGCCAGGGTTACGGAGCCCGACCAGATGGACACAAGAGCAAGTATGGCTCGCTTCTTGGTGATAACATTGTGATGAGGATGGAGCGCCATGAGATATCTATGAACCGCTATAAGGGCCACCGTTTGTACATTAACAGCAGGAAAAATCGTTACTAAGAATCCATTAACCTGTCAAGAATGGAAATAAATATATAGGTCAAAACAATCAATAATTACGTTTTCCATTTTGTAACACGAAAATAGATATGTGAAATTGTCAATTCATTCATCAGTTTACTTTCCCTATCGGCCAATAACTATACGTTCTGTATATGATTGGATTGGTCACAGCTTTAACAGTGTATTTTAATGTGACTTTGATGTCGATTAATCTACTCTTGAACTGGTAGAAGAGATGTTTCTGATGATGTACCTATATTATATTTGGCATAAATTTGTCAATGATGGGTCAGACATACACACGGTTTACACACATACGTACGCTACATAGTATGTAACTCATGAACTCTTTGGAAATTAAGTTGATGCAATACATTAAATTACATTCAAACTATCTTTAGTCATCTGGTGTGATGGAAGGGGAGCTGAGCGCCGTGGGGGGGGGGGGGGCGGGGGGGGTTGGACGACTTGAAACAAAAGGGAGAAAGTATTTGTATTCATGTCCAAAATCAAAATCCCCTCCTTTGTTAATTTTTCCCCTCTTAACACCACCCAGTACATACGTACATAATTCGTAACTCATGACTTGGAAAATGCATCAGTTTTGAAGAGTAATGTGAGGTTACTCTCCGTGCTTATGCATACTATATATGTAAGCCATTTTACTTGGCGGGGTACCGACTGTTGTGGCCTAGTGGTTTAGAGCATCCGCCTTGCAGCCGGTAGGTCTGGAGTTCGACACCAGGCCGAGTCATTACCAAAACTTTAAAAAGGGACCTGCTGCTATACTGATGTATGTTCAACGCTAAAGTATCAGAGTATGGCCAGCTGGGATATGGATGTAAAAGCCCTGAAAGTCTGCTATTTGACTGTAAAAGCCTCATCTATCGCCGGGGCCAGAATCTTGCCCAATCTAAGAAAATACTGACACTAATTTACAAATAATATTGAGTAAGGAAGAGAGTAAATTTTATTTTGACATCCAGAAAATGTAATACAATGTTCGGTCCCACAATTCGTTACCTCCCTCACCCACAGACGGAGCCCCCATTGAGAATATTTATTAACTACTTTCCCAACGAAATTTATAACGGTAAATTATAAATAAAAAGCCAAGAGCTGTATACAATGGACAAAATACGACAGACAGTGACTAATTATAGGCTGGAATGGGATATTTGTTTTATTATGCCTTTTTGTCAATGGACCACATGTCCATTCCCGATATGGGCGGAATCATAATTGTTGTTCGGCGGGAGAATTGGCCGAATAAAGTGTACGCTTCATTGTGTTAATGAGACGTTTTGACCGAAAATAGGGTCATATGGCTGGATTGGAGGGGGTTGATGCGACAACGCCTGGTACGCATTTAAGACAAATAGAAGGTGATAATTGTAAAGTGGACCAGAGTATTGAGCAATGATTTGTATGTCAAAGGGGGCCAAATTGATACGATTTGGCATTGTAGTTGATACGGTCCAACAAACACTTCATCCGCTAGTGTTTGCCGTCGTGACCAGGACTCGGAAAGTTAGGAACGTAGCCCTCATACTCTCCGGTTTGATGGCATATTGGTTAAATAAATCATGGGTTAGTTAATGGTCAGTTAAGATAAAATCTCCGCATCGCTAACAATTATACTGTAAACGAATATATATGTCGATCAGTTTATGAATCTCAGTTCTCCAACCCCAATGTCGTCACAAATTATGGATGTAAAGAATACTACCAGACAGCCAATGGTCTTAATGATTCCCTGTCAATTTAGATAGAAGCACATTATGCTAACCTTGGAAACATTATTTCAATCTTTCACCAATGTTGATTAAATGGTCAACATCAGTGTTCGAAATTCGAGGTCAGGGGGTGGCCCTTTTTGAGGAGGACTCATGGAAGATCCTAAAAAAACCACCATCTCCACAGAAATGGAGGCTGAGATCTCTCATGATTATTTAAGGGAGACCACAGGGGGTCACACGCCTCTCAAATAAGTTGCTGTCTCGTATATTCATATAAGTTTAGCTCAGTGACGTACGCAATTGAGACATTTAATTCAATCGAGGGGGATTTTTGTCTTAGATATTTGGCGATGAAAGGTGTTAAAACAACGGAGAAATTCATACTTGGCCTGAATCCGTATAAAGGCTCAGTAAAAATCACTATGCTCTTTATTGATGGGTTCAACGGAATGTTTTTTCCCACCCCACTTATTTAATTATTTGTTACCCTTTTATTTTAGCGTCTATTGTGTACGTTATATATAACAGCATGTTACAACAATTCCATGACATTTCATCCGACGAAAAATAATCCGGTCACATTTATTCCTCGAAAATTCATTCAATGACTAAAAATTTCCCGATAATCCGACGTCATGCAATCCTCCGATATTTATTCCGCAAACACATAATTCACTGAAAAATTTCCGCCGTCATTAAATCCTCCGAAAAAAGATCTCCGTTATTAAATCCAACGACAAAAGAAGCTCCGTCATTAAATTTGCCGACAAAAGATCGCCGTCATTAAATCCGCCGACAATAGGCCCCGTCATTAAATCCGCTGACAAAAAGTCCCCGTCATTAAGTCCGACGACAATTAGTCCTCAGACAAATAATCCGCGGTGAACGACAATTAATCCAACGACAAATAATCTGACGACAAAAGTGCATTTTCGGAACTTTTCTCTGTAAAACTGACGTTATTAACTTGTAATTGTCTTTGCAAAACTAAAGTGATTTGCACTGACTTGTAATTTTGTATGGGTTTGTTGTAATTGCAAAATCACCATAAGCACCACCGTAAGAAGGCTAACTGTATGTAGGTAGTTATCAATATTAAGCATGCCTATGACAATGTGTATTTCCCGCCGCACCTGCAACTTTTATCCACGGGGCATGGAAGCAAGCGAGTGTAGCGAGTGAATCACCACCAGTTCCATCAATAAGTTTTTAAACTTTCTTGAAATTGATATGACTTGTGGAAATTTCTTCTTTAGTGTTTTTCTTCTTGCTAATACCAAGTAAGAGTTTGGAATTTTTTATCTACGAGGTAGGTATCTATATTTTTCGGTATTTGCTAAGTAGTTGGAACTGCCGTTGGGCTTGACTACAGTTGTTGAAAATATGCCAATTATAAGTCATACCCTTTACCGTAAATATCAACTTATAAGCCGACCCCTTACTTCATAGAACATGATTGAAAGTTAATTGTTTTTAGACCTCGAACTAAGTTTCTCCATAACTTGGGGTGCGGGTAATATACGAATGCGTTGATGAAATTGATTATGTGTTCTTGTTGAGACATGAGGGTAGATTGTTTGCAGTTGAGCCATCCACACTCCTTCCAGTTTAGTTTATAATTATTTGATTAAATTAATGATATTTAATGATGTCAATTTTTGTTTAATTGACTGGTAATGTTATATTCACGCCCCCATGTTTGACACTCAAACGATGGAAACTCCAGCACGTAACGTATAATGGATAGCACATTCACATATACTGCAACCACGTCGGGTGTCTCAGTAAGTTCTACCTCAAATTATTTTTTTCGTACATTGAATATATATACTCGTCTCTAACTGTGGTACTGTTGGGATAATTGGTAACTTGCATGATGGAAAAGGGACATGTCAAAATGAATCATTATTTCAATTAAAACAAATCCTCAAACAGAAAGAGCTTGAACCAATTGACTTTATGTACTATATATATACTGTACTGAAGTTTATATTAGAGTGATAGCAAATATTACTTCAAATGTAGTAGCTATGTAGAGGGGAAAACTCTGCTAACTCGCACTACGGTAACACGCATTACACTTGTCTACCCATATATTTTATGCATCAACTTCCTTGTGCTCAAGCTTATGTAAGAACTCCAATTTGGCATTATGAAAACAATAAAGAGGATCGAAACTGTAAGTGAGTAATTTTTAATTATATAGTGGATACACAATGTCTTATTTTCAGGTTCCAGCACTGCATACTATTGAGGTTGAAAGGTATTGTAGTATATGAAAGAAATTGATTTAGATAATCTATATTTTGACACGTTGTACAGTATAAGTAATTGCCACATCATGAAAAAGGTATATGATGTATCATGATATACAATGTAATTCAGGTTGATGGAAAGTACAATAGTCATGGTGAGAGAGGTAAAAGAGGAGTAAAATACACATTATGTTTCACATTATGTTTATATAATGAATGAAATAATAAGTGAAGCTGAAACTTAATTTCCTTTCATACATGACAATATCAACAGTATAAATCCACAGCCTTTATTACACAGGATTAGTATTATCACTTTCCCTACAATGTAAAGTAAAATGATTGTGTATCAGAACTATTAACAAAACTGCAAGTTGGTATGGTTTCCTGACAATAAATGCAAAATCTTTAGATTGCAGGCATGACCACGTGTTCTATTTTTAGTTCTAGATTACAACATGCGGCAATAGTTCAAATATAGTACTGATATATAGTACTGAATACACGAAATTGAACTTCTAAGTTCTGTGATAACATTGGTTATTGGAAATAAAGCCTAAGAGTTATTTGTTTTTGTTAGAGCTAGAGTCAAAAAGTGAACTGAGATGTACACTGACACATGGGCTCAGATATCATTTTCGTGGATATGTATTCCTCTCCTTTTTACCTATATGTTGTGATATAGCTACAGGTCATGTTTTACATGTCTACATGCAGTTATTGTTAAACACATCACTTGTAATATTTAATTACTGGACACATGTGTGATATATATGGTGGACTTACATGTCAGCAAAAAGCGATTATAATAGATAGTAACTAACTTCAACTTGATTTTAGTTACAAAAGCTCTGAAGTCGTCTTTCTTGATCTACTGCTTACTCACTTGAAGATATGTTGGAAAAAGTTTAAAATTAGCAATTTTCTGTGGCTTACATGACATAAGTTGAGTAATTTGAGTGTGCCATCATTATCATCACAAGGGTGATTGTAAACAGTCATTGGTTATCAAATTAAAAATCACTCACTAAAGTATATAAATTTAGTTTTGGAAACAAAGTGGTGTATATCTTAAGGATCTGACAGGTATTTCTGAAATTCCCTCAAATTATGTAATTTACCGTATTAGGCATTACACACAATCTATGTGACTCTGGACGGATATAGCTACAGAACGAATCGAGGGTGGAAAATGCTTGATGATTTTTAAATATCACAATTGGTACTACCAAACTGCATGGAACTTTCGTAGAAGTTGCTTTATGTAGATAAATATGGCAATGTATAAAATGCACTTTTACTCCAAAATTACATCTGGAGACAAAATGATAATTTTCTTACAATTTTGTTTAAAAGTTAATCCCAATTGTATTTGTTAATAAGAACAGAACTTGGAAGTAGAAAACAAGTTCAGGTGTGATTTGATTTGTTGTGTGTCATGTCCCTGTTTGCGTATAATCGTCCATGTATAATTTATATGTACATGCCACAGCATATTACAGTATATGCGTAAACCAAGATCTGATCATGATTGACATCAGTAATATCAACACAATTTAAGGATATCTTTAAGGATATCTTAATGTTATATTAACAAATGAAAACATAGCTTTGCTTTAGAGTATTTATGAACATTTCATTCATATTACATCAGTCACTGATATCCATAGCATATTCATTTATATTATGTTGTAATTCTTCAAAATCCAAGAGGGTGGCATGTTGTATCATCATCATATATATTCACGTTACAATGGATTAGGTATAAATACAAACCCATTGATAACTAAAAGGAATCTTACTGAATCTTGTCGCGCCACACAATTAATATTCATAAAAAGAAGTATTTCAACAATTTATGTGTACAATTTTCTTTCTACTTTCTAGGTAGGACGTGAACCATTATACAGCCATAATTTGTTTTCTATTATTTGGTTTTTCTTTTCACTCATGGTTTACTAGGTCAAACGCCTTCCACAAATATATTAGAATGACTGGTATCCGTCCACTCATCGGTTAACTTAAGTAAAGCAGTCTCAAATGAGAATATTTATTTAAATAATTTTACAATGATTGATGAATATGCTTTTCTAAAATTTTAAAGACAATACATGGAGTATAGATATAGTCCTATAGTTGGACATATCAAGCTTACAATTACTCGTATGTCTTGTAATTATTTTAGACAACTTCCATTTTGTTGGAAACGTGCTGGTTGTAATGTTTATAGTATTGTAACGAATGTGTATTTGCGGTAGCGTCAAGGCCAGCAGGGTGGGGGATCTTGGCCTAAGATGTTGTGTTTTAATTGGCCACGTACCAATATACCAGAACAACGGAGAAAGCAATATATGATGCAAATGTGTTTTCTAGAGGAGATTAAAGCAACTTATATTTCAGCATTACGCGAGGCCCTCCTACACTTTCCTTCGTACCCGATACCGAAGTTTTCATGCAAACGTGCTGTAATAAAACCTCCAAACCGACTTGCAATTTCACCTTGAGCTGTCTTGCCTCGACGGTACTGTTTACTCAGCTAATTCCCACTTGGCTGATTTATAAGCTCTAGCATCAATAGCATCAATCATAATATCAGAGATAAAAGAAAGTATGATATTATCTATATTGTTTTACATGTTACTTGGTGGTGTTTCCCCTTATTTTAAAAATATATTTAGTTAATTTGGAGTATGACGCAGACATGCATATGTTAAATTGCTTAGCGTTTTGTAAGGTAATACTCTGGAGAGCCATTAAGTGTGTAGAAGTAAGAAGCTCAATCAATAATGTTAGACCAGGTTTAATGAAGGAACATTTTGCCTAATGGTGTAAACCAAAAAAAGAAACATAAAGTAATTCATAACAAACAGTAACAGCTGTATAAATTGAGAATAGCATATAGCACCAGCTTCAGAGGGTTAACACAGACGTACAGTAGTTTACAGGGCTATCTAGCCTAACCCTATACGACAATATTCGTCCCTTGCATAGTGCTCTCCGCTCTCAGTCGAACTGTCCAGCCCTTCCTGGTTCATCTTCCCAAGTCCCCTTCTAAATGATCCCCATAGGTATTCATAAATACTACTTCCAAACTAGGCCCTAATTCATACCCAAATTACCATTAACCTAGAAATCATGACCCCAGCAATGAACACTTGTGCTTATATGACTAAAAATGAATGGGATCACAAGGGCTTACATGTGTTAAATCACAATACACAACAATTGTAGCATAATGCTTTAGAAAACCAATGGCTCACAGAGACAACCTAACTACAAACATAATCTGCTTATACCTTGCATAATTGGAACTCCAATGTCTCTATTGCTCCAGACCATCCGTAATCATTCCGAGTTACATTATATTAACATTCTTGGACTCAATTTATCGATAATAGTAGTTTTGGAGAATGCTTTTAAAACCTACGAACACAACACTATGCTTTTCTATATTTTTACAGACAAATACCAAATTATTTTCCCTTCAATAAACGTGCTATATGGGGTGTCATATCAATATTGTCCTCATACAGACTTGATACAGAAGGAAAATCATTCTTCAATGAGTTTTCCAAAACTGTTATACAAACATTCAACTCACCTGACAGAGAATTGGTCTGCTCAAAAGATATGATTGGAAAAGAAGGTCAAATAGCGTGAATGGCATACTGGTTGTTGCTATTCCAAGATCGGCTATACATAAGTTAATTATGAACAAAGTGTGGAGATTATTTTGAAGAGAACGAGTCTTCCTGATCGCTACCAGAGCTAACATATTCAGCACAACACTGACTGGAATAATCATTAAAAGAGTAATGATCCCCAAAACATTCATCACGTTATCATCATTTGTGGCGATATCAATTGTCAAATTATCATATGACCTAGTCTGATTTTCCAATCCAACAGACATGTTCTAGTATGATCACCACGGGTCCACGCGTATAGGCTTACTTATATAACAGGTTATACTTGTATATCGTTAGACTTTAAACACGCGTGTTGTAATGTGAGTATGTTGCACTGAACTGGGAAATAATAATGTATAGTTGATGACATTAAATCACATATACAACTTGAATGAATCACTTCATATATACGCACTAACAGTTGACAGTCTGGAAAGTAGCAATATCAATATCCCACAACCGTGGGAAATTATGTATTGTTAATCGAAGGTATTATCTTAATTAGTTTTGACTTGATGCGACAACTGAAAAAAAGTCTTCTTAATCTGGCAAATAACTTCCTGCTTCCCGTTTCATGTGAGACATTGGACATAAGTTTATATTGAAAGACTAGTTGGACTGATGTTGCTTTCGATCTTAAAAAAGAAACAGAATATAAACCCATAAGTTGAGTATCGACTATACATTTAGGTGATGACCTATCCTTTATACATAGACACATGTAATCATTTGTAGCTGATATTAGTTGGTTGACATCAGAAAACAAAATACTTCTAATATGAACCATAATGTGATCAAGGATTCCCCGAATATGGTAGGCACTATGGGGCAACTATTCCATATTATATACGCGTATAAATATATCAGTATCAGAGTGGGGCCAATTGGGTGTCTAGATGTTAATTATCACCCGACATTAAGTGTAAGTTACATGCCACTTCGGCTTTCCCACATGTATATATGTGGCAGCTTAGCGTCGTAAAATAACTGAAACTAAAACTATATATACACGTATTAATTGGATTATTTATACGTATATTATTAACCAATCAGAAAACTGATTCATATGGCTGTATTGATTCAAATATATACGTGTATTCAATAAAATATGTATATACTTAATTCGAATATATACGAGCATGTTGAAAAGAATGTATACGTGCATTAATTCGAATATTACATCGAATATATACAGCCATATATAATACAATATGCGTGACTGTCTATATATTCGGATTAATACACGCATATATTCGACGTAATATATGTATATATTCGATTTAATATGTTGTCCCATAGCGCCTATCATACCCGAATGTCTGAGTCACGTGAAAATGGAGATTCATTATATTCGTATGAGGGGAGTTCCAAGGTTCATATACTAGTGATCTTGTAGCCTTACAAGACCGTTTATATTTAATTTCCACTCTGTTGCTGAATAATATTTTTGTTCGAGTGCATAGTAGGTTGTAGCCAATTTTGCTTTCCATTACAGATTATTGTTGATTTAATAGGAATTGTTTATGTTTCAGTGATATGATGAATTATGAATTAACTGAATTTCACCCTTAATACTAAATGCAATATGTAGTAGTACTACAATTCTACAACAGTGTATTTAGTACAGTAAAACTATTGTGCCGACCAACTTGGGAAGTAGTACGCGTTAGTACTGTTCTATTCAGTCTTCTCCTACGAAATGACAAACTAGTCTGGCATAATTAGAGAATAGTAATTAGTTCATCAACAATTAACATTTTAAAAATTGAGTTGGTACGCGAATATGATACGTGACACTTGTAGGTTGCAATTTTAATCATACCATTATACACTATTGTAGTCAGAGTCCTATTCAGAATTTAGGCCTAGGCTACTTGTAATTTCTTCATCTAAAATAGTTACACAATATGCTATTCCTTGATCTAGGCTAGCCTTATCTTTTAATCAAATACAGTGTAGGATAGGCCTAGCGTAGGTTTAGTTATACAGTTTAGAAAGTTATAATGGTTACCAATTAACCGGCGGGCTGTCACTATCTCAGCCACCAACTCCCCAACACACACACACCACGGGTTATGCATATTCGTTGTAGGTTGAAAACACATGTCTTACATGATTTACAGCAGACAAATCATTTCACCAAGATAGGAGGGCCGGGCGCCTTTTTTTCAGACGCCATAAGGGAAATTTGCATAAACAGGATTTATAGCTGAGAGGCGCACCACGGCCATGTATTTGTAATTA
>WXZC020000526.1:0-11765 GCA_011317855.2 Paelopatides confundens
TTTAACTATTGTATTTTATTGCTGGTATTTCACTTTTATTTACAATTCATAAATTTGACCATCATTATTTAAAGAGTAATCTTGTGCTACAAACATTATATGCTTCCCATCATACCCATGTACAACAAGTTCACACGGCTTGATAAAAAACTGACACTACTTATGCACCAAAGAGGTATCCCTTCTTTTCATGTTTCCCAGCCATGAAATTGTTGTGTCTTACTGATCTGGAAATATCAAAATAAAAACTCGGCAAGAGACTATAATGCTAATCATTCACACTTGCGATGTTTGTATAATATACTATTTTTTTTTTTTTTTGTAATTATATTTTAGTCCCTTAAACCAATACGATGACCTTTCAGGCTTCGGTTTTATTTGTTACAATCATAACATAACAGCTATTCAAATTAGGGGAATATCCAATACATTGCACTTGTTATCAGAACAGGTCACATAGGTCATTTGCTACTATAAGGATAGTCCATTTGGAGATATATATAGGCTAGCTGAGTCATGATATGAGCAACTGAAGTATGGCATCTTCAACAACTATATTCATGGAAAGTTAAATCATTAATTTTGTGAACAATACCATCGCCATTCACAATTTATAAACAATTGTCCTTTAAGTCAGATAAATACCAGGTTAAGTCATAGTAACAGTACACTTAATAAATTGACAATTCACTATCAGCTATATATTGAAACAGTCAATATCATCATTTCAGTTTTATAAACAACATGTACGCTTTGATGTAGATAATCTTATCCTGCAAATTCACTTAATACACCCACGATGCACTACTAGTTTCTTTCATAGATTACAATGTCCATGATTTCCATTATGAAACCCACCGATTATCAAAAATATATAATTATTCAAATACTAAAAAACAACAACATATAAATTAACAACAAATCATTCATATGCTATTATTATGAACCCCAGATAACGCAACATACTCACGGAATACTTTCATTCATGATGCCTTCAAGGTAACAGAGTAAATGTGGAAACTAAAATATAATAGAACACAATCTAATATGTTATGTAGAAATAATCAACTCGGCAAGAATTAAACAATGATGAGGTAGATATATTATATTCTCCAATGGTTGTACATTCCTCAAGAAGTTAAAATTTAGTAGCATGTCTTCCTTATATTGTTAGGAAAAAATGGATGCCATGCCTTAACAATATATCTCAATATCTCAATATATCTCATGAATTATACCCATGAAATATAAATTGCGTTCCTTCCATATTGGAACACAACACAATAATGTACATTAATCACCAATATCAGAAGGTTAATTTTGTCATTTTGTTGATACACACCGAATCATTCAAATAGCTGCCTCCTTACCAATTCATGTACATCAATAGTCTGTGTGGTCACACGCTGCCCAAGGTCAATCGTCTCGAATATGTCCTGTTCTACATTAGACCAACTGAAATGTGCTGTGAAATATAAGACAAATTGACAAAAAACATATCGATACTGACATTTCCAACTAGAGTGATAAACCTTCCAGCAGATCGCTTCCAGTGTAAATGCCTATATAACATCTTCACATACCATATGTCGTGTCTTTCATTGATGGGATTTTATGCAAATCAATGTCCATACATCAAAGAGCTGTTATGTTAAAAAGTATTACAATATTTTCAATTGTCTCATTGTTAATGATATTTGATGCACATTTTCTTCCAAGGATGAGTTGAAAAATAGGTATTTGTGGAGGATTAATTCGAATTCTTGAATGTTCATTTTAAAGCATAATCTGTGTCAACAATATCTCTTTTAAATGGTTTTCAAATTATGATCTATGTTGCCTTTTAGAGAAACCAAATATAGGGTACTGATGATATGAACTATACATGTTATGTGCAAGACCCATTTCTATTCTTGAAATTGTGTGTTTGTAATCTTCAAGCTTTAATTGGATGTCAGAAATTAATCAATTTTGTTCACTTTAGAGCAACCTACTGTTCAAAATATAAAATCTTCTTGTGATATAGTAATTATACATTTTTGACATTTAGACCTCTGCAATGCTTAAAATAACATTTGACCCATAACCAAAATCAATAGTACTGTATGCAAAGTATGAAAACTGATGAATTCACGTAGAACATAGTGTATAAGATATTGTTGACATACATAGGCACAAAGCTTCAACTCATTCATTCAATCACAATCCAAGTTTACTGCACACAATGTTTTTACATTTGTTATATTTCATGGCATTTATATCCCCGTTTCTCCAAATTTGACTGGTTTGGGTATTTCCGAGCGTCTATACTTACCTGCTGAATATATGTCTATAGTAATATTCCGTCTAATCTACCAAATCAGCCAAGGACAAAACAGCCACATAATGAGTCATGGGCCACAACCTCTGTGAACACAGACCCTATATATGTCATCTTGTTCCTTTGCATGACAAATTTGTCAACTACAATATTCTATCTTTTATGGATTCCTACAATTTTGACAATTTTCTGGTATAGAATGGGTATTGATACCTGAGTACAAGACTAACTAAGAAGATGAAAGTCACATTACATTGCTTGTAAACCGCTCCGCAGACTTCCTGCGTACATCCACGAAGGGCGTTACTTTCTGATGATGAAGTTATTTTGCTGTCATCTGTTAAAAGCCAAACTTCATCCTTGATGAATGCTTTATAATGGCCACTATCAATGCTGTCGCCTTCATGACACTATCAGAGGGAGAAAAATCATGTATTTTAGTTGTTGCAAGTTGTGTTAACATGTTTATGCACTGTATCATAGTGTGTGTTTTATTTGTGCACACTGCTGAAGAAATAAGCTTATACTGATTCATATAAGTAGCATATATGTAATTTTTGATTGACAAGCTTCTGTAAAAATATATACTCAATTCTTTTCCAATAAAAACTTCCATTTCATTATAAAACACATATGATTGTATGGAAATTAAACAACACATTTAACATTGAAACATTGAAACAAAAAACTATTTACTTGTTATTAACGATAGATAACATCAGTTAAGCTGAGTCAATACCTCAGGTTTCTCTTATATTCATCAAGTTGTATTAATAGCAATAAGTAACATAACAGAATGGCATCATTTCAAATTATAACCTCTCCCAATATACCTACCAACACACCTACAGCCTCATACTCAACACCGCCCAACATAATATATTTATCGACTGTAACACGTCGCTGGTTTTTCTGTCTAGATGATTGACTAAAACGGACGATCTGTACTATCAAAATATCAGGAGTGCTCGTGGTAATAGGTGTAATCTGTATGCTGTCGCAAGATCCACTGTATAAATATCAAAAGAATTTGAGAAAAGAAATGTTATCTAATTTATGTATAATGTTACCATATATAAAACAGAAAACCAGAAATGCAATATGCTATTTTTGTTAAAGAAAGTAACAGTTTATATGTGTACAGTAGGCTATGTATGACCTTCTACAACAACATTTGTTATTTAGGCAAACTGTCCAAGCTTCCCCTCTTTAGATATCGTTTTTGTTTACAAGATTTCCACATTTCAAAATTTGTTGACCAAAAATGACCTTGAACTTCCACAAAAAAACAATATACATAATGTGGCATCCACATATCCTTGACCTTTAATGACCTTTGACCTCAACCAAAAACAATATACTACTAAATTATCGGCCTTTTTTCATATTTTGACCGCTGGTGACCATTGGCCTCCACCAAAACCAATATGCTTCTTCTATTCAATATGGTACATCCACACTTTAAGTATGAGGTATGTCCATCTTTCCTTTCTTGATTACAAAATGTTCATATTTTGACATGTGTTAACTTCAAATGACCTTTGACCTCCACAGAGCACAATAGGGTTCTATTCAATATGGGTCATGTACACACTAAGAATGAAATTTGTCCAAGTTTCCCTTCTTGAGATATCGTGTGTACAAGTATTGTGTCACACACACGTACACACGCATGCGCACACATACATGCCATCATGTTTGCAAAGGCTATGATTATCATTGAAACTAAAAAGGAACAAAATACACAAACTTTATTCTATGTAGGGTGTTCTTGTAAAATGGAAATAAAAAATAAACTTAATATTTTAACAGTAATGTGAAATGCAGACTTAACTCGAGCATTCAAAATTCAAGGAGTAAAATATCTTCATTTGAAGTAGACATTGTAATGAACAAGATCATTCCAAATGTGAAACAAATATAATGACAGTAAGTTAATTGTGACATGTATAAAGAACTTCTTTCACTCACATTGCCTGCAGTCACCATTGAAATCCTATTTATTTGTGAGGTGTTTCTACACGGTAAACTAATTCAAATAGTGTGTTGAACTTGATCGATGAACCTTCAATATTAAAGAGTAATGTCTTAAGCTTTACCATTTAATCCATATATCAACACTCAAAATTATTTGAAAGAATTAAATATACCATATTTCACACAATCAACCATCAACAGGCTCCCATTCTAGAAACTGTTGCAGGCAGTCATCGACACTGCAATATATGTTGTCAGATGGATAAAGAGGAAGGATGGTGTACTTGCACTGACCACCTTTCCATGACCTATTGCATGAAGTACACCTCAGTGAATTTTCTGTCTCCAATACCACACACCTGCAAAAGAATTTCACACTTTCTTGATGCACATAAACACAACGATTTAACATGAACACTTTAAAAATAGGCTTCATGTTTTCACCAAAAAACGTTTTATTGGACGTATCTTATGAACACTGTCCTTTATCAGGGCTACCAAGTATGCATCGGGGTTTTGATGATAGGCTGTGTTGAATCTTTTCATCTAACAATATATGTGTGTGAAGCATATACTATAATATATGGTCTTCTAATTAGAGCAGCAATGTTGCAGATTCTTAATACTATTATGCCCTCAAGAAACTGTGTGGCCTAGTGGTTAGAGCGCCCGCCATGCAGCCCGGAGGTTCGGGTTCGATTCCTGGCCGAGTCATTGTCAAGACTTTTAAAAAATGACCCACTGCTGTGCTGCTGGGTGCTCAGCGTTAAAGCATCTGAGTGGGGACCAGTTGGTGTCTGGATGTAAAAACACCCCCATAACGGTTTGAGTTATCGATGGGATATACTTTATAATTAAGCGCTGCATAAGTGGCGACTCTATTGAATTACCCCCTGTGGATGTAATAAAGTTTATATTATATTATTATTATTATTAAGATATATGCTTGAAATAATAGCATATAAGCAATTGCTTGCAATCAATCAACAACTATGAAGTGAAATGACAACATTTATTAGGTTTTGGTTGCCAAGTTATTGATATTATATATTTTTGAATTCTAAGCTGTGTTGTGCGAAGGCTGAAAGCAATGGGGTTTAATCTACTCATGCTATAGGTTATGTGTACCCCAACAAATATTCCATTGTTGAGTAAACACACTGGTAAAGTTCTTTATTGACTATTTTAGACTATGTAAATGAACCAATTTAAGGATTTGCAAATTACCAGAGATTATGATTGACCCTTCAAAATGACAACATTGGTAGAAGTCCCAAATTATTCTGAACAACCACTCTCATTATGTAGTGATCACCAGAGCCTAATCCTAGAATGGGCCTCTATGGGGATAACAACATAGAATATCAGTTAGAACTTTACAGTTTTTCCTGGTTTTTGCCTTAGTAAAAGCCAACTCAACCATACATTTCTCAGAAGTAACTTTATTTGCCCCTGATAAAAAGTACATGCAATCAAAACTTCAGAGGAAATGGTCCAGAAATGAAGACGCTGCAAAATGTAGTTAAAAAACAACATCTACCAGTGACTGCCTGTTGAAACAATATCTCAATACTTGTCAATGTTTTCAGATAATACAAAGAGAAACATATTTGGGCTTTGGGTTGTACATTCAATGATTGCAGTTGTGAACTTTGTGACCTGAAATGACCTTTACTTCCACCTTCTACATGTCAAGCCTCTCTTCCTTCCTAATATATCATGTTTCTAAGTAATGTGTCAAGAACATACATATATGGTATTCATTGCCATCATGATATTATATATATATGGACACATTTTGCTGTATTTTGGTTCATGTAGTACATATCTAGTTTGGAAGCAAGATTATACTGCTAACATCGTCATATAAATTATGCAGAAAAAATATTACCTGGCAAATAGTGCACACTTGTCATCACATAATTTGCAAGTCGATGAAAGCACGCACTGGATGAATTCAAACGTGTCGTGTTCCAACCCATCATTAATTTCTGGAAAAAGTTCTAACACACTCTCCAAGCTTTCAAGTCGAATGGTGTTTGAGTATGTCTTTTCCATTGACTCAATTACTTGAGAGATGCAGTCCAATACCGGGATACAATGTTGTATTTTATATTTCTTATATGTCCTTAAAAGATGAGAAGACTTAATCAGCTGGATCCCTGCAGCCACAAAGCATGTGTTTCCTCTATTTGGCACCCCCTGGAACATAGAACACATACTATTATGTTAAAAAAGACAATGAATGCATGTAATATTTTTACACATTATTTTCCATTGAAAATATTATTAAGGTATTATTAAATAGGCCATGCTATCCGATGTTAATTACTTCAAGCATAAATGTTAATAAATCGAGAACAGCATAAATGTTGCTGAATCTCAACACTGTTTGTTATCAATCTATCTGCATAATATTTGGAGTGTAATTTATTATGCAGGATATCCAAAAATGCCAAGTCTGTTTTAAAAAGGTTTAGGCCTAACCTCCTATTGAACATACTTAACCCAAGCCTCGAACAAAATGCCAGGAAACTTGCTCAATGACTTGTCAAATGGCATACACTAATATTACTAGCATACCAGACTAATACTACTACTAGTCTAGCTGTATAGGATTACCTGCACAAAAAAGGATACTTATCAAAAATCGAGAACAGTAATGTTCACGCAACCAATATTCATGGGAACAGTTAAATGTTGACATGGACAATCTGAAACTGTGCTCAACCAGTGAGCTATGCTAAAGGATAGTGGAAACACAAGCTGAGACTATTCAAGGATAGCTGCTTGACATGTGTATATGTTTCGACCATGGCCCTATTGCCTTTTTACGCCCATGGGCACTAAGCTTTCACTACAACGATGCAGGTTACTCTGACTAATGTAATTATAACATAATTTATAGATCGATATGCGCAGGTGCATTCATTAGCGTGTCATGTCAAATCTGGTTTACTGATTTTTGCCTTAGAAACGGCCAAAAAGATATAGCAACAACCATTTATTTTTCAGAATCAAAAAGGAATATTTCTGTTGGCCCCTCATCAAAAGTAAATGATCTCAACATTTCAGACAAAATGATTCCGAAAGGAAGACGCTGAAATTGTTTTTAGCAAACCACATCAGTCAGTGTCGTGTTACATGTACATGTATTTAGAACTGCAACAAATAATATTTCAGGTGTTAGTTTGAAAGTATTTATATATGTTACATATTTTGTTCTCTTTCATGACCCCAGGTGACCTTCATTATACCCTTTTGCCTAACCAACTTTGACTAAAATTCATTAACAGAGAGATGAGTTTATTGCTTGCTACAAGTGATCTCGAGTGAACTTTTATTTTACACGGTATTCATTTCTCTTAATATTATTCACAATATGATAACAGTTGACGTTATTATATCAACAGTTCTTTGAGCAATAACCTTTTGAAAAAGTGACAGATATTAACTCAACTTATATATTACCTCAATATATATCACATGAACACCCTAGCAACGCTCCCCACACATGATGCACATACCCATGTATACATGTAAATGCATGCATTATCCTTCTTCGAACTTCTTTGGGAGGAGGCAAACACAATTTGGTATGATTGCAATTGTATTGACATGTGTGTTATACTTACACTAATAGCAACTGTCTCCCCATCCATACTTTCTTCGTTCACATTGTCGTGTTTCCGTTCATGCTCCTTAGAGAAGTAAGGAAATGAAAGAAAAAAAGAAGCTATCTAAAACAGTAATATATTCAGTTTTGAGAAAAAACAAAAGTTAACAACATGTAATGCACAAAAGTGAAGTTTATATATTATATAGGTTTATGAAGGAAATGTCTACAATGATGATAAGATGACTGCTGAACATCATAAATATGAAAATGGTAAATGTGAATACATAAAGAAAAACATATCTCTGGTCACATGGATTAGTTGAAATACAGTTTAGTAGGTAATGATTAAATTGTGGTAAAACATACTATTTTCTGCAGATATCATATGTATGGAGAACATTATTGCTACACTAAGTGTGATAGATTACTCTCCAGCCATTATATTACTCACCAGCATAAAAATATATGATTTTGTCCTTAATACAAACCGTTATTTAATGAAACACAACTTTACTCTCATGAAATGTGCTTGTAAGAAATTAAATGTCCTTATTAAAACAAGTATTATAAATTACTTGCATAAGGAGTGAAGATGAACTTAGATATCTGAATTTGTGTAAGGCCATAACAATTGTTGTTTGGGGTCCACTACCAAGTTTTGTAGAAGACGTGTCAGGTGGAAATAATTTAGTGGGGGGGGGGGCTGTGACTGATCTCCAAAGAAACTATTAGGGTTGTTATCTGTTAGTCACAATCACGATGTAATACAATGCCTTGGCTTTTTAGTCCAGTTTTTGTGTACTTACAATCATTTTGCTTGTATGGGGCGGGGTAAGAGAAAAGTTTTAAAAATAATTTTGTCTAAAATATTAAATTCCCGCCCCTTGCTTTTGTGAATATCAAGGAGCAGACGGAAGACTCAAAATATAAGAGGGTATTATCTGTTCAGTTAACCTTACAGTACACCGTGGATGCACAATGGTGATTGTTATAATATTTATATTAACTAAATAATGCACCTGAACATGTATCAAAACTGCCATTGTCTAAAGGCGAAAAACAAATTGATGTGGGGGGAGTGGCATGAGGAAACACTGTGTATAGTTTACAAAGTAATTTCGCTTGGAGAGTACTCATCTTTTATAAGCCAATACAGTGTGATTTCTGTCCACTCTGACATAATTACAACATATATTACAACAGTAAATTCATGCATCAACAAAGTGAGTAGGCATGGCAGAATATGCCCTGCAACATGTTAATTCAAATGCATGCCATATTCAAAATAGATTTACTTACTGCTTTACCACTGGATGAACAAGATTGTTCTAAATGAGATATAAAATCCGGGTTATTGATTTTTTTTTCAATTAATTAAAATCAGATTTATTTTATTTAAATCACATTTTGTGATGAAGGGAGAAGTTATGATCTCAGTGTTGATGCAGTTTGGTCCTCTTAGTTGTTTTAGTATTAAAAACAAAATCAGATGTATTTGATTTAAATCAGATTTATTTATTTTCATCAATTCATAATATTTTTAACCCATATCTTTGTAATGAATGCAAAGCTCAGGTCATTTTAACAGTGTTAATGCAACTATGTCCCCATGTTGGTTGTTTTGGTTAACAACATTTTTTTTTAAATCGAATTTATTTGAATTTGATAGACTTTTCAGAATATTAAAAATTCATATGTTTGTGATCAATGCCAAAGTACAGATATTAACTATACTATAGTTATGCAATTTACATACATTACTCATTTAGTTTCATGGGTGTTGTAGCAGCCCACATACAGGATACGCAGTAATATCAGTTTACGGGAAATACAACTTTTATGGAGATATTGAGATAACAATCCATTCTGACCTACAGTACTACTTAATAACTACCAAAGTCATGTTTAGAACAAATATTATGTATGTGGACCTATTTTAACTTTCATTTAAGCACCATTTATTTTGTCTTGAAGACTAGTGTTAATTAAAGAGAGAAGGTGAAATAAAATTTCCCTTAACAGAAAACTTGTCACAGTTAATGAACAGTGTATTAGTTGACACTTGAATGCATTAGTTGCCACTTTATGGACAAGTGTTATGACTCAATTACTGAACATATGTCAGGTAGTAGAGAGATCCAATGAGGGTCTTTTTGAGAAAGTACCTTATCGTGTTAGAGAAAGGCATACCATAATTACAAATGATTTAGCAAAATGTAAATTGTTTTTCTGGAAATTATTTAATTTTAAAATAAAATAAATTTAAACAATTATACTTATATCAGTTTTTTTTAATTGAGTGATTTAAATTGACAATCTTATATAAAAATGGATCTTATAATGTACAGCTTGAATATCCTGCAATTTGCTCTGAAGCAGGAAGGTATATTATTATTTTGAGCATTACATTAATATCTTGTGCAGTTTCCTATTTCATATCAAGTAGCCTATTAAAGGAAAGCTTCATGCTGATTAATTATCAAATTAGACATGTAAAACATGGTTACAGCATTTGTTTGGGTATTTACGAGCCTCTATACTTACCCTTGACAACATCTAAATTGCATGATTCCATCTAATCTAGCTCAATTTGGAGATCATTTAACGTAAATTGATGCAGCTGGGCCCGGCGACTTCGGCGGCCCATGCGCAGTCATGCCTCAATTTGATTACGATAAGGAGTCGAGAGTGCAGCAGCACATACTCCTAGAAGACTTACTTTCTTGTTAGAGCCTCCTGTCAGAAGAACGGGTACGAATGCCCTGGCTAGAAGAGGGCTCTCTGATGTAGAGCTCCGCTGAAAATGTAATGAGTCTCTGCGGGTATACCCGTTAATACAGCAAAAGCTTAGGCCCCGCTCTTGCGAAGCTCGCAAGGGAGATAGCCCTGGCCCATCTCCTGAAGGCTTCCGATGGCAGGACGGATGTGCGTGACGGGCCTGCTTGGGTCCTATCCTGCATGGGGTTGCCCTGCTCCCTGTGATAGGTGTATCCGGGTTCGCTCCGGTGGTCATCATGCTCCCCATTCCCCCCTGTAGAGAGGGGCAGGCTCATTGTCATAGGCACACAGAGGACGCAGAACATGCCAATACACTAGGGGAAACAACCCACTAGGTACAGCTAAACGCACTTAAAAACACTGGAAAAAATATTTCAGTAGGAGCCCCACCAAAAAACTTTGACGCAAACCATCTGTGGAAAGTATAATAGACCTAGTTAGTGTGTCAGGCTATGAGACCTAGCCAAATTTTAAAACAAAGATAAGACTCCATAAGATTTCGATCAACATGAGAAACTAATCCACAATACCCAGTTGCACCTTTCATTCAAGAAGAAAACTAATCTCCAGATTAATCTTGTTATTTGTCCTGTTGAGCTTAAAAAGCAGCGGTGACAGAATATTGTTGTTTTTTGGTGGTCAGATGGTAACTAAATGTTACGGGATCTCAAATGTTACGCTGCAACTGGCCTTGTGAGATCAGTCTGGCATGAAAAATGTCGAAATCCGGAAAAAAACACAATTTTCCCTGTATATGAGACTAGCATAGAAAAAAAAGCGTTTGCACACGCAAATTTGGAGGAATCAAATGAGGCATGGCTGCGCATGAGTCGCAGACCCCAGCTACATAACGTAACGCTATATTATCTCCAAATTGAGCTAAATTAAATGGAATAATGCAATTTAGATGTTGACCAGGGTGAGTATAGATATGTGCTGTAAATAGATTTCCTTGTTAACACCAGTTACTTTTTTTACTTTCTTGAATAGATAGGTTTGTGGTTTAACTTATTTATAAAACTAGCATGACACTACAGTGAGACTATTATATCTGCAATTACTATGAATGTG
>WXZC020000527.1:0-11764 GCA_011317855.2 Paelopatides confundens
GAGATAATGACATGCTCCTCAGTTCCTTTCCTTAATATTCATATTGTAATCATTGTCTGGCAAATATTTGTATATTATATATGGCACCATTTTACTGATAGATGAACTTAATATATTTCAAAAGGGGAGGAGTTTCACATCCACGTTAGAGTTTCCCGGTCATAGTTTTTTTTATGGAAACCAAACCTCGCCTTTGCGCTGGTGTGTAACACAAATATCATATAGTCAACTAATTTACAGCATCCTTGACCTAGAACAAAAAATATGGATATATCTATGGAAATGGAGGAAGGGTGATATTTTGTGAGCTCATAACCTGTTCTTTTGTCCCTGTAGTCTCGTATGTAAGCCCCCTTACAAGCCCAGAGCTTTCTCAAAGTCCACATACAATATTTTACTATGAAAACAAGAACAGTGTTCAACATTAATGCACTTCAAAAGATTCAAATGGTAACACTGGTTTGCATCTATTCTCCAACATGAACAAACAATTCCCCAGAACGATAATCCACACAAATATGGGTAATATTGAACTTTGTCTGGTAAAAATGTTACAACCATCTCTTCACCCCAGTCGGACCTTTATGATACACATAGCGCCAATTATCAGTCATATTGATCTAACGATCTTATATACGTGAGACTGGTTACATTGGAAATTACAAAATAGGTTACAATATCACAACTGTGATTGAAAGTTATATTTTTTACTACGAAATGAAAAAAGTTGAACATTAATGTACTTCAAAAGATGCAGAAAATAGTTAACATTTTGAATATTATCCCCCTTATATATATGTAAGGGTACATACATTAATAACAGTTAGCGAAGCCCAAACACGTCCTTATTTGCAATTTTCCCAAAGTTTATCAATTGTTTACGAAGAAATAAAAAAGTATGTAACATAAATATACTTCAAAATATGAAAATAAGAGCAGAATTTAGCATCTCAGTTCGCTTACGCGGAAAACCACGACAAGTTGCTGTCATATCAATACATCCGGCGCACGCCTCTGCTTTGGGTTGAACGGAATACAAATTATTCAACTCTCTGTAGACATATAGCCAAACCTATATACGTATTTGGAGAAACTGTGGTTATCAAAGCATATTTCTCACCCTCCCCTTAAACGTCGCTCACGGGACGGTCACCTACAACATTTTCTTCCCATCCCCTGAACAATGTTCTCGCCACTACATTAAACAAAATCTAGTATGCCCCTGGCTGTGTGGTAATGGGAATGGTACAACGTAATTATCTGTATCACGCATGTGTAGATTTGGTACGATAATTAAATAGTACTTTAGTACCATGATCAATTTCAGATTTATTTTTTACTATGCGTGATCTTTTTGGGGGTACACGAACGCTCCAGCGTACCATCCACTCATGCATGTATTACACATATATATTCACATATGTGCATGTACATATCTTACTAACATAGAGCGGAAGAAATTATGTGTTGGTTAGTACCAACACGCATTATTAAAAATGAATGTATATTTTAGATGTCTCAATTTTCCAATTCTTATGTTGTTTTCACTAAAATATTAATTAGTTAACAATTTCGTGTAATATCCGCATGTTAATTGTATCAGAAATACACTCCAAGTAACACTAACCATTTTTACACAAAGTGGGTAATGCATTATAGCTGTGTGATTGGATATTTTGATCACTATATAATCACTTAATTGTATGTACATCGTGTTTGTCTCCCAATAAATGTAATTTTACATTTATTGTTAATTAAAGTCATTACAAAACAGTTCTTACGTCCAATCCATAACTATTGATTTGTATTGTCGTACAGATGATGACAAAATGGTAATGATTATTTTCTTTCCAATTGTGTTTATTCACATACAGATCGATATAAATGAAATGAATTATATATTACGTCGTTATATCGCTGTAAAAACTATGCCAGGAATCCGTTTATTCATCGGGACTCTTTGATTCTTTCTATTTATACAGAAAAAAAATATCTCCATTATTATTTTCAACATACATTTAATATAACAACATAATACAACATTATCACTATATCATTCGCATTATATGTATAATTAATTACCTTTGTGGTTGAATGAACCGCCTTTAATTAGAAGCCTGTTATTCTCTGCCACGAAAATATTCTTCCGAAATTACTGCTCACATGAACATTATTATAAAAGAATATTGTAAAAGCACATGTCAGTATTGTAAATGTTTCAGCTAATCTGTCTATAATGAAATCTTTATTTGAAACGATCGATGACGAAGGAGACAATTATTTAAATTTGATATAAGGTGATGTTCGTCTGATATTGACATTAACTTCATGTTCATTATCATATGGGTGTGTGGTGTTGGGTGGCATTATTGGATGTAAAATACCTAGAAACTGGTCTGTTAAATTGTGAAGGTTGTCTAGTAAAATCTACCATTTTCGGAGTTACCAGATATGTTTTACTTTCACCCGCTCCATAGGAGGGTTTACTATCACCCCATAAAGGATTGACTGTTCAGTAAATAATCCGGGTTTTGTTTATGGGGGATCATGACGATGGCCGGTAAAGACTACCAGTTATCGGAAGAATAGTCTCAGTCGGGCAGATCGGTGATCAATATAAGCCATTGGGTGTATTAAGGTTCGATCGGTTGATACGCAGGCTTATGAGAGGTGACAATACCCCCATCCCATATTTCCACATTTTCCACGTTCCTTCTATACAAAAAATGTTGACTTATTCTCTTTAAATGTATCGCACAATTTTGTTTTATACTGCACCATTTTGTAGAAAGATGAACTTAAATTGTAATTTCTTTCTCAATGGGGATATGGTACCACTTCCCCTTTCAACATCTCCCATATAGGGGATAAAAGCGAAGAAAAGGCCTTGACAATTTTATTTTACCGTTACATGTGAGATATTTTGTCGGGACAACGATATATTTTGTCGGGTCGAAATATCAGCACCCCCAGTCGTCTCACTTAGTGAGACCCGTGACAATTTAGCGTGAAAGTTTTACAGCATTGATGAACATAACCGAAAAAGTAACACCTCGTCACTGTCTTTCTGTCCCACTCACCACTTAAATTAATACATTGAGAGAGAAGTAAAATATCCCTGGGCTATTTATTATATAATTATTTTATGTTTACTTTTGTCAAACTTGAGTTTAACTTTACATCTATTTGGTTGAAGGAATCGAAAGAAACTTTCCAACAGTTGAATAAGTTGAAGAATCACAGTACTGTACAAACTATTTGTTTACGATGGAAACTAATAGTGAGATAGCTCCTTGTTTCAATGTATAAAATGTCTACATTGTATTTACAACTCAATAGCAAATTTCAACATGAGAAAAACAAATATAGGCTAAACTTATTGTAATTGGAAGTTTTTAATCCTAAATGCAATATATATATAAACTATTAAACATATTCTTAATTAACTATTTCCTACTTTTAACTAGCTGCTAGAGAGATCAGGTTGCAGTTGATAGGGTGTATATTTCAAAATATACACGTTATCTCCATATTATTCGGACCAAAGTGGTTATTGCTTGAAATAGCTGATAATATGCGTTTATTCAGCATTACGCAAAGTGAAATTGAAGGGACGAGAGATAAAGAGAATCGAAACACAGTATGTTTTCGTTGAAGGCTGACAATCATCGGTTCATATGCATTGATTTTACCATGAGGAAAATTACAGTTTCAAATGACCAACCTGGAAGGATGTAGGAAATTAATGATATATGGTTTGGCTACGGTGCCCCTAGTGACGTCAAATCGAAGGAAAAGAACGACATTTTCGAAGGCAGACTTTATTTTTTTCGATACCGGCATGCACTATTGCCTATTACGCCCCAAAGGGTATCAAGTAACACTGGAAATTCCAGCACCCCCTTCTCCGATGTTTTATTGCTGAGCACCAAACAAGAGGGCAGTATGTATCATTTTATGTACCCTTTGGTTGTCACTACTGGGAAAAGAGACCGATATTAACCGTTTTATCGCGCCTCTATTATGGTACTCAGGCACCATTCACGCGATAAAAAATCATGTCTTGGTGCGGCCTGAGAGGGCAGTGTTTTCTAGTAAAGAATTAAGAAAATGTGTGTATTGTGCATTTGCCAAAAACGCTCAGCTATGTTGTTAAATCAACTATTTACTGCGGTAAAAGATTGCCATGTTCGTTTTTGTTCGTTTTGGGGCGGCCTACACTGGCCTATTTAGTAACACGGAACCCCACATAAATACACCATCTAAGGTTGTACTTGCCTTAGTGTACACAAATGTCGGTTTTTCTGTAGACTTTTTAGGCTTCAGAGGGTCCTGTCTGATATGCTGGTAAAGAATCGCTATTAGGTCTGGGTCTGGCGTTCCGTGCACTCATGGCTTCATAATGCTAGACTCCGCGATTTGGGCAGGAGAAGCGCAATGGGGGCACTCGTAATCAACTTGAAACTGTACCATTGGCGGTTGGGTGATGGAGCGTGCCGGAAAGCTGTCTGTGGCAGTCTAGAAAGCAATGCACACCTTTGTTTTGGCTTTTCCCATTTGTTCGCACACTGTGGGTTTCAGCATTTGGCAAAAGGACCCACGGATGACCGTTCCTGGTCTGTCGATCAGGATCTTGATTTGTAAGGGGTCGACTCTCCGATTTACCCCGTCGGTATACTACAAATTTAAATTTAGTTAAGGAATACTTGAGGCGGTAATATGGGCGATATTCTTTGTCGTGGGGAGGCCCGACCGTGGGAGCCGGTCATATATATATTCCTTTTATTTACCCAGGGTAGTTCCAACAGTGAAATATTGGTTTACATCGGTGTTGTTTACTGCAATAATAATAATAAAATAAAAGATATATACCATAACAATTCTAAAATACTAAAATAATAATTTCAAATATTTTAAAACATGTTATAATAAAATTACACCATTTCAAAATATATGTATTTAAAAACATGTTAAATTATTATGATATTCAAAACACATCAACACAAGCAAATGATAATTATTGCCATGATTAGTAACATTTTACGTAGTTCTGATTTGAATACAAGGAGCGAATTGACATTTCTCATTTAAGATAGCTTTCCTTTTTAGCTAATGAGAAGCATGTGATCTTGTTACACGAGTTGTTAAGAATGTTGTAAGCAAATTTGTCATGTCACTGGGCGTTAAGGAATTCAAACATTTAAAAACAAGAAAAGTTTTTTGTCAATTGTGAAATCTGACTAACGCAACAATGAAATCAGTTTCTATTTATGTTAGGCTAGTTGAACTACATGTTGTGTCATCTGCAGTGGTCGTGAATGGTGACTTAAAACTTCACATTTAGGATGACTTTCGGGAGGTGGTGTGTTGAAGCGGGTTTCTCGCGGTGGTGCGTTCTGGTCGAACGTGTATGCTGATTGGTGGGGTGTGTGAGGTGGGTGTTTTTTCGCTTGGTTTGCGATTAGAGTGGGTTCTGGCTTTTCAGTTGCTGTTTCGTTTTTGTCCTCGCTGGGCGAGTCACGTGAAAATCACAATAAGTATGTGCACTAAGACTACTTTGTAATGTAATGTGAAGATATCCAATTCGTTATTTATATTGATACTTCAACTGGTTCAATCTCAAGTGTCACGCTCTTCCAGCGATCATCAAGTAATTATGTGTGCTTGATTAACCTCGAGAGTTCCGCTACATCTAGTTGGGCTAATAAACGCCCATGAACTTGGTCGCATAAACTCTTTCCATACTTACATCATCAATAGCAATTTGAATTTCACTAATATGTAAACGGTTGAAAAAAGCATATCAATAGTGTTCTTAGTATTAAGAGATATTGTTCTGGAGAACATATTATTTTATATTAGACAAATAACTTTCTAACCAGCCATAAACTATTCCATGCAAACCATTGTGATCCAACTTCTTAAGCAAGCCATTATGATATGTAGTACCCAATGCTTTTCTAAATCAATACACACTCCAATTGTTGATTTATTTATATCAAGTGATGATATAGTTTCTTCAATTAATTATAATATGCCATATACGTGGAACGTCCAGACCTAAAGCCATACTGATTATCATTGACATAAAGTTGTGAAGTCGTTTATCAAACCGCTTCTCAAGTATTTTGGAGAATTGTGATAACAGTGATCAAGGCCTATAATTAGTAAAAACACTTTTACTACCCACCTTAAAATGCTAACGACTTCGAATATTGCCATCAGGAAAAACGCATTAAGAAAATGAATTGTTACAAATAGAAGTGAATGCATCCTATAATGATTGTAATAACTGATATTAGTAAGCCATTGCAATCAGCCGAAGTGTTGTTGCTTAATTTCCTTACAATATTTAACATTCCTATTTCAGTAATGTCTGCTAAAAACTTATATTGTGCATTTTTGTCTTTCAGATAATCAATAATAGTGTTATTATGTTTAGGAATTGAAACAACTAAATCAAGTCCAATATTTATTTCAAAAACTTGTTAAAACCTTTTACAATACATTTGCTATTTACCTATATATTGCCATCAATAAAAGTATGATCATGGTATATGTTATTCGTCTTCAGTTCTTTATTAATAATATTATTTGTAAGGCTTTCAAAAAGTTTATAGTAATACTCCTTTTTCAAAAACTTAAGACAGATGACAACTTATTCCTAAATAACTTATACCTTTGATAACTTTTCATATTTTTCTTTTTACATTCATTTTTCAACCCTTTTTAATCCATGGCTTATTATCTTTTCTTTTTTAACATACACTTTTCGTACTGGGCAACAATCCTCATATAGTTTAGTTAGACTTTTAATGAATTTATCATACTATTTATATATATATATATATATATATCATTAACTGTGTAAACCGAATCCTAACTTTGTTGACTTAACTTACACTGGAACAAACTTAAAGATACATCATATTTTGTCTTTATAAATACATGTCATAATTGGTTATACAAAATAATGACAGATGGCTACTTATATCACTTATGCGTATTCCATTGTGTAACTCTAAACTATACATTGCATCTAAAATACTTTTAATAACATAGTGGTTATCGTATTCAAGGATGTTTACATTTAAGTCACATCAGCTTCTTTGCATTTACATGTACATCATTTCAATGATATTAGGCAACATCTCACCCAGATTGTCTATAGGGACAATGTATAACATCATTCTTATTGTGTAACCATAGTTCAAGTGAAACACATTCAAGTGACTCATTAATTGTAATATACATCTTATCAATTACCTTCTATTGTATGATACTATTATCATAAATAGCTATTCCACCGCCTCTTGTGGTATTACGGTATATATGATACATTTCATACCCAACTATATTATATAAATCAATATTTGAATTCACATTACGCTATGGCTCACTAACTGATATAATATCATAACTTATCATCATAACTTATTATCTAATTCATTCAAATAGTCATGTAATTTAGAGAATATGTTACTAAGACTTCTACAATTAAAGTGAATGGTTGATAGTTCCTTCTGAGAGGGAGTTTGTTTAGCAAATCGGGTACTTGTGTATTATCTACAATATAAATTAACATTACTAAACACATTAGTATTTGCATAAATATTTCGTTCAAAGGCTAAATAATGATAATCTGTATAGTTGAATTAATTGAAGTCATGTGAGTTAGAATCCATTTCTGACCCTGAATATATACAACTGAAATCATCATCAGACAAATAATTAAGAGCAAATGAATTAGCCATTGTGTTTTCCAGAGTTAGATCCTCTTTAATGGCCATGCGTGTGGATTTCAGCCAACGTCTTGCCCTGATGAGTTTATGTTGGTATATAGTAAACTTTACCAATATGGGTCGATGATTTATACAAGAGTATTTCTTTTTAAACTCTATGAGATCGACCAAAGTAATAATCTTCCAAGGTTATAGTTCAGCCATTTCACTTACATTTTCACTTTCCTTAATTCCAAGTATACGCACATTTCTTGTTGAATTCTGCTCCATATCATTTATTGTTTTTCTATTTGTTGTTATTCTTCTAACATTTGACTGATTTTGTTTTCTTTAAGATCAAAATTCATTTTCTCTGACTAATCAAGCTTTTGTTCTAGATAACTCGAATCAACTTTTCTCGGATTCATTGAGTTTAATACTTGTATTTAGCTGAATCTTTCATAATTAATGGAAACAAGAACGTAGTTTGCACGCTATGATTGGCTACAGTTGGAGTGAGTATTGCATATGCTTATATCACCAATGATAAAAAAGACAATCCAGAGATGCATCGCTCTTCAACACTCATTGAATGTTATATTGAACTCATAATCCATTGTTTATTACCATTACCTGTTGAGTGAGGCTAATTACAAGGCACTGCCATTGCACTTCATGCATTCATAATTGCATTGGTAACTTGGTAACTAGTGAATCTGGTGGCAAATGGAATATGGTCTGCTGCCCTCATATTCCTCCTCCTTGCCCACTAATACACCCTACACTCCCAAGCAATGCTACTCTTTCTAATATATGGTGACATCCACACCACCCTTTGTCCTATCAACCAGCTAAAACAGAAACAGGCATAAGTGTTTCACAACATATGATGTAACTTGCCTTCAACGGCTCTACAACCTAACTTATTTACCAAATGTGGATGTTCTCTGAACTGTAACAATTTATTTGCCAGCTCTCGAAAAGAAAAGAGGTCCTGTATTTGCACAATTTCTACAAACAAGAATACATAGTAGGCCTACTTATAACAAGAAACTCTTTTCTGTATTTTAACGTTTCCTAAACATGTTATGGAATTTATATTTCAACTAAGTGGCATCTCGTGTTATCGGACCAATATTATTGTAATAATCAGTTACGTTATTGGAAAGTTAGATAATAATGTGGCAATAGCAGTGGATACTGCAATTGACAAACAGTTAAAGTAGCTACCGGGTGGCCATATCCGATTCCACTAAAATAATCCATTTGCTCCGCTACATAAGGAATGTATGTGATTTTAGCATACATGTATAGGTGCGATACTGTGCCTATTTTTGTTCTTCAAAATAGTTCCAACAGCCAAAATGATGTCATCTGGAACATAAATATGTGTTATCTGGAACATATATTCGATATCCATGTTATAGAGTAATGAGTATACGTTTGAAATATATAGATGCGATACTATGTAACACATATTTAATAGTCAATGACAGTTTCGTTAGTTCAGAGTTGAACATTGGAGCATACATTCGAGGCCCGTGTTATATAATCCATGTTAGAATAATGAGTATCCGCATTTCAATATAGTTAAATGGTACAATATGATATGTCGTAGGGTCGTATCATTTTAGTAATTTTATATAAACCACCATTCGCTGTTAAAACCACAGACTGAAGGAAACGTTACGGTGTCAGATGTGATTATATAGATTAAAAACAAAAATAAATCACATGATATCGTCTTGGCAACAATATTTCCATTACTAAAATCCTGGTCAGAAATGGGCGCTTTCCAGTACTTAAACATTCCGCTTCCTGGTAATACACGTATTAAGTTTTTTATTTTGACTCTATCTTTCTTATCTCCGTAAATTCCATTCCTCTTTCAGGGATAATGTCTAACGTTGGAAATAGTTCAATGATAAACGTTGTTATGTTCTAAGTTTTGTTTTAAGAATACTCTCTTGTATTAATTAACTCATGCGATAACCTTCATTGATGTGATTACCTTATGTTCTAAACCATTCGCTGGACTATTTCCAGTGGTATCATTGGAAGTATGCTCTATATAATCACATTTGGAAATAAAACATGATGAGATTCATTAATTTAAGGAATATATGAGCAAATAATAGACTTCGATTTTCTGCAGTTTATGTGTATAATACTATCATCACATTAAAAAGGTGTTGATACACTACGGAATACTGGTATGATAGGTTACAAGCCACTTGTGTGGCAGCTTAGCGTCGTAAAATAACTATAACTATTATGAACAAAAACTACTGAAGAGTTTATTGATAGCAGCTTAGTCTCATTAACGGCTGACATTACTAATCCGAACATTATATCGGTTAATGAAACCCTCGACATATATGGCATGCACACTACATATCGCGAAAACCCTCTTTTCAACAATGGGTATCAAAGTGGTTTACAACACATATATATTGGTAAGTACACTGTAGTGCTTCATTGGCAGTAACATAATATACAGTATACTTTCCACTGAATACGGTGGCTAAGAAATTCGTCCAAAGAAAAGCCCCATGATGAAGTAATACAAATTTGCAGAAACATACTAGGAAGAACTAGTGTAAAATCATCAATATATCTATCCTACCGAGGATAAAGTGTTCACAGAGGGGTGGGTGATTAAATGGACATAATCATATTAATATGGAGAAACAGCATTTTCTCTTTCCATAGAAATGTGAACATCTCCATTTTTAGTCTTCCTGAAGGGACTACGCGAATTGCCAAAAATGTTGAACGATGTATTTCCTTGAAGTTTTACTTATTTTACAAAAATGTACACGGTAATAATAATACGTTTGAATATGGTAATTATGTACATTAATTTAATGGTTGTTTCTGACACACTATTTTATTTCTATGTAGCAATATATGAATCATAAACGTATAAAGTAATCCATTTCATTACAGACAAACACTTATGTTTCTTACCTATAAAATAAATTGTAACCTGAAAGAAAATTTAAAGTATAAAAGAAAGAACTTCATTTTGTAAATGACCTGATTATTTTAAATTATATTTTAATGGGAAGCCATAGTTTCACATTAACATGTAATTGAACATATTATAAAGTACCTTTTAATATGAAACTATAGTTTCACATTAACATGTGATTTAACACAATCAGTCCATCAACTAGAGGGTAACATAAACATGATAGGGTTCTTGAAGAAGATATATCAGTCTCCGTTGCGTTTCGTTAAAGACATTTGCTAGATATTTCCCACATTACACCCATTGTGCTAGTGAAAGTCGGTTGTCTACTTGCGGTCGTGAGGAGGGGTGGAACTTTATGGTAAGGCAATACCATGCACAATACATACTGTGTTGAATATGGGGATAACAATATGTGTGGGTGTGTGCGTATGACTAAGACAAACACATCGTGACGTCATAAAACAGCAAACTAGCTAGATGTACGTCGATATATGTAATAGTACTTCTGTGATCACTGACATCATATGTCAGGGGTCAACGTTTATAACAACACTATACAGCAGTTTTTGAACACACACATTAACTATTGTGAGAGGTTGAAATTTATAGAAACACACATTATGCATAGGTAATTATGTTTTCGTTTATATAATTGTACCTTACAGACTATGCGGCATATGGGTTAGAGTATTCACCTTGCAACCGGGAGGTCAACTCCTGCCCAAGTAATGCCGAAGACTCTAAAAATAGTACATCCTGCCTCTTACTTGGTGTTCAGCGTTAAACCTTATGGTGTGTTGGAATGTCCATCGTTAGCTGAGTGCACATTGGTCGTAAGAGGCAATGTTGCCAGTCTCGAATACATATACTAACCATAGATGGTATGAGATTTGCAACTTCATGGATTGCCAACTACCTTGTTGTTGATAACGAGGATGAATGTGTGCCTCGTGGGCACCGCACAGTATTATAATATATACTTGTCTTTAATTAGGCTATAATAACGATTATAAACTGAGCTGATTAAAAATAACATATATTCAAAGGAATTATGAAATTGAGTATT
>WXZC020000528.1:0-11757 GCA_011317855.2 Paelopatides confundens
TGGTAGTTGACTGAGGTTCAAAAGGTGATACATATCTCTATTCACTGTGGAATTATTAATAAAGCAGCACTATTTCTTGAATGCGACACAATTTTAGTATTTAGGATTAGTAGGTTGCGAAAATCCACCGCGAATTGAGCTCTGGCTCAATTGATTTGGCCGAGTTCGATTATCGGTGGCCTCAGAGTGCCTTTTGCCATTCAGGGTATTCTATCCACTCCAATCCCAAATAATATTCAACAAATATAAAAGTCTTGCGGAGGATAGAATATGGGAGTTGTCGACCGAAAACATGGCGTGTCACGGGTCAACATGGGTCCTTCGACAAGATGGGCAAAAAGTGACACCTCCACTAGTTACCGACAAGGTGGAATGTTGTGCAATAAAAAAAGGTTGCTATGATGGTTCGATACTTTTTCTCCTTCTGGGGGAAATGGCGAGACGATACGATATCTTTTCTGTGGAATATAGAGCAACGTTTGACACAGCTTGCTGGTGGACAAATTAACATGTTAATACATTAAAACATACACATCGATAACTTCGTAATAACTCAATTTCACAAATATATATTACGAGGATTCATACGTATGGTTTGTGATATTTAGATACAATTTTAAGTATTATTGAATATTATTATGATGTAATGGTTTTAATGAAAGAAACATTTGAGAGGGCAAGGTATTTATTATTCATATCCTGCACATGCGTTTAATTAAAATAAAAAACGTTTTGAACTCTATGGCTCATAGTATGTCCCAGTGAATTGACGGTCTTCCCTGTGAATTGTAATAATTTTGTTTTGAATTTGTTAGAAGTGTCTAACAACGCACAGGTGATTATGTCAGCATAGCCGCAGCGAACGGCTATTATTACTTACCATAAAATGAAGATCGTTTAGCAAACTGTCGTCCTACTTAATTAATCCAATTTCAATTATATAGCCAGAATTTCAACTGTAACGTCTTTCAAATGTATACACTACAAAGCCCGTTAATACCAATTTGAACATTATCCACCGTAATATTGATTATGCTCAAATGCAATGCATCATATGTGCTTCACTGGCATTTCAACAGAGTAAAGCTTTCAACAGTTAAACTGATATTCTTTGTTTAAATATTTAAATAAATGTAATATTTATGTTTCTTACTGGTACTCCAGTAAGGATTTTTTTCTTTTCTTTTTCTTCTTTTTTCTTTATCGTTTCCTTTACGTTAATGGTATAGAGTCCGGACTCAAAAATCTATGTTTATTTCTGGTTCCTCTCCCTTCTTTACTCCTGTTCAAACGTTGTATATATTGTTGTTGTTTACGTATCTGCTTATGGCAAGATTGGAGGAAATAATATGAAACTACTGAAATTACTGAAATATCGTATTGGTTGAAAAGGTTAAAATGCGAGAAAAAGTCTCATGAACTTGTGACGAGATCCATTCATGACTTCTTCTACCAAAACGGATCTTTGTATTTTTAAAATTCGCCACATATGTAATTAATGAATTAATTTACTTTTATGTGTCAATTTGAATTCAATTCCACACTTTATGATTCATATTACAGACATATGCTATTAGTTGAGAAATATCAAAAGGCGCACGCAAATATTTATTTCGAATTCTGATGTTTTATATTTACTTTAAGCTGTCATTTATGACATCATATATGTGTGAACTACTATCTCCACAATCCTTACAGTCTGATGGTGTGGTTGTATTTAATGTGTTATTATATGCAGGTGCTTTGTTTTGCATTTTGCCCGAGTTATGTTTGACTCTTTTACTTCCTTGCCGATTAATCCTTGTCAGTACTCCGACAGGTTTCTTTCTTTTAATCGGTTTCCTGCCCGTGTATTTATATCCTCTTTTGTTGGGCATTCCCCCAGGTGATGATGTACACATCCAACTTTCATATTAGGTGAGAGGTGTTGCACATCATTTTGTTGATGAACATGCTTGTCTCGCGGTTCATTCCTTACAGTTCTCGGATCTTCTCCTACTCTGTCTGATTTAACAGACGTTTTTGAAGAGTTCATGTATTCTGGTCGGCCTAATTCCCCATATGATGCGATCGGTTCTTGAAAGCTTGTCATTTCATAACTATGCACCTGAACCTCTGGATCTGGTGTATTGATATTGACAGGAGATATGTGTGACTGATAATGTTGTCCTTTAGTTGTCGTTTCTAATGATGATGTCAATTGATGTGTGTCAATATCTGCGGGGTCTTTCACATTTTTCGAGATCCACAATGAAGATACATCCAAGTCTGTGACAATGGTGTGGTTCAATTCAATCTGACGAATTTGTTCCTGTTTTCGATTGTGTGAGCACCGGCTTAAACATAAACAAAGACATACGGAGATACTAATGCCGGTTAATATTATACCGGATGTAAACTTTATGAGGAACGCATCGGATGTATCACTATCGTTTCTTGGTGGAGTAGTGACATATGCAGTTGAAAAATTCATTTTCGACCTTTGTTCGGCAATAACTTCAGTGATCCTTTTTGTGGAAAAGAGAAACTTGCTAGGTTGATTGCTAAACGTCATTTCAGAGCTTATCTCTGAAAACGTAATATCCCACGTAGGCACGGAAGACGGTTGCATTTTGTTTTCAGACTCCTTCGCTGTAGAGATTTGGTGAATTTCAGAGAAAACAGCGGTAGCAGTTCTGCTTGTTATATCCGTGGATGCTGATTCAGGGGAAACTCTTGGAGTGTTTGAGCTTCCTGTATTTTCGTGGGTGGAAGACGATTGCATGTTATTTTCAGAATCCTTCGTTGTAGAGATGTGGTCAGGGAAAATAGAGGTAGCAGTTGTGCCTGTTATTTCCGTGGGTACTGCAAATTCAGGGGTAATTCTTGGAGTGTTTGAGCTTGCTGTATTTTCGGTGAATTGTACAATGACTTTGATGCTGCATATCGAATTTAAGTTCGGCTTCTGAAAACATCTGAACGAACAACCTGTATCACCTGTGAAAATAACAAAGTTATTGATGACGTCCGGCTTAAAAGATATACTTTCATTTCATAATATGGATATTTTGTCATTTTTGAAAGCAACATATTGAGTAGTAAGTATTTTGTAATATTTTGTAAACTGCATAGAATAAGTGACATGTAAGCAAAAAAAAAATTGCCACTAGAGCATCGAAGATGCCAAACTCACAAGGCCCATACAAAACTTGCCACACACACACACAAAACAGATGACTTTAGACATACTTTTCCCCAAATAGGGAAAAAGATGATATATTTTGATATTGGAATATGACATAACTCTAATAAATTGGCAAATTCTGAGTGCAGGTTATGTTTCCACATCTGTTTTGATATATACCGACTGTGTGGCATAGTGGTTAGAGCATCCACCTTGCAGCCGGGAAGTTGGAGGTTCGATTCCTGACCGATTCATTGCCAAGACTTAAAAATGGGACATACTGCTGAACTGATGAGTGCCCAGTGTTAAAGTATCAGAGTGGGGCCAGTTGTGTGTCTGGAAGTAAAATGCCACCCGACTGGAAGTGTAAGTTACAAGCCAATTCGGCTTCCCATATGTGTATTGGCAGCTTAGCGTCGTAAAATAACTGAAACTATAAACTATAATTATATAAATCTAAAAGAGAAGCAAGCAAAGTATCGACCCTATTTACTCTATATTAGGCTTGTGTTGAATCCCCAACTCCCCTAGAAAGTAAAGATAATCAGTATTTTGCACGCAAAAATAATTTAAAAGTCATGTCAAGGATTCAGCGGGTTGCCATCCTATACAAAGTGTGATTTCATAGCACCTGAGCCAGGAGGTAACATAACTACAAAATTCAAAATCACAGGTACAGAGTTTCTGGACCGCATGCCTCCTACGGTATCTCTCCAAAGCAAACACCATGCACAAACTATAGCATACAAGATACATTTACCCCATGATATTTTCCAGCCAGAATATAACCAGATAATATGTTAATGGTGATCGTTTCATTTGCTTCTCCTTTAACAAAAGATCAAGCAGAATGACCCTTTAATGTAATATTGATGATGATATCACCATGGCTACTGGTATACTTTAGGTTAAACTACCCACTTTAGAGCAATGCGTAATGATCTGACTAATCAACTGTGAAGGTCATTTGCCATTGTGTGTACATACTATAGCCTACTGAGACCTATCCAAAAATACAGTAGACTCGACCAGGAATCGAACTTCCTACCTCCCGGATGTAAAGCGGATGCTCTAGCCACTACGCCACAAAGTCGGCACTATATCAAATTAATATAGATCTTGATGAATTCAATGGAAAGAGGAAAAAATTCTCTACGAGTTTTGATTCAAGCTTCTTTTCATTGTTTGTACCGCTACAAAGTTATACAGCAAAATGACCCTTTCCGATAGATTTACCAAATTCCCAGAACACCTTTTTTGTGTCAATACCACAACATACACTATGCTCAATTTGAGGTACGTTCATCAACAATTGATAGAGATAAGAAGCGTTTTTAGTTAATTTCAAGAACGCTCGTTACTGACCTCAAATGACCTTCAAAATACCGGAAGCACCTCTTTGCACAAATACCACTATAATCGGAACAATTTCACCAAATTGTGACTGAATCATGCTCAATATGAATGAATGAGAGCATTTTGTTGACGATATTTTCAGCTTCTTGGTTACAATAACTCACTCGCCATATTGGCCTGTGAGTTTAAAAAAATACATTTTTGGTTCAGTATAATGTGAAATTGAAAACCTCGTCAATATGGACATGGGAAGGAATATGGGTAAACATTTAAATTCAACCCGTGACCAACCGTATTAACTGCATAGTAAAGTAAAACGGGATGGATATCAAATGTTGCTGAAAATCATAAAGACCTTACTCAATTACTAATTTTAACAATTTAAATATATCCAACGAGAAACAGTTCAGTAGACCTTCTTGTATCCTGTGAACTTTATATGAACAAGAAATGATTGGAAGGTAGTACAGAATAGAAAAGGGCTAACAATGCTATAAACCGTAATTTATACACACCAATTGATATTTCTTTCATGACCTCTATATAAAACGTTGAGAATTAGCCTATTTCACAGGAGTCATGCATTAGTTTTGTATAATTTTGAATAGCAAGTATGCGTGACATAACATATTGTCGTAACCCATTACACACTTAAGCTTTGAAAAAAAACATGTAGCATCTGCATCTAACAACATAATCATCGTACGATATTAGTGGTCGCTAACTTGCCCAACCTTAATTATTTCAATTTAAAGCTAAATACTGCAACGCTCAGTCAAAATTCTTGTTAGTAAACGAAATATGAACTTTAGATAACGGGCATTTGTAATGGTGACACCCAAAATGACTGTCGTTTCCGATTGGATAACATTACTCACCTTGAATTGAACATTTCTTGATAATGGAGGTGGGGAATTCAAATAGATATGTAGAATATATTTGTCTTCCAAATCAGTACCACAATTCTACCATAATAAATGTATCTTAAACAGAAATCAAAACAGCTGTTACTCAACTATGTATTTTTATAATATGGCGGGCTTACATGTACTCTTTTAAGGAGATTATGTTACAAACATTAATTTATGAGATGAAGTCCGAATAAAATGGAAAGTTTGAAGTACTGTAGTGATGCCATAATAATGTATTGCTATCTGTACCGCTCGAATCTTACCTGAACTTGCACAGATACTTTTATTGGCAAGGTTTCCATGACAACTGAAAGCAATATCGTCGTTCATAGAAACCGAGATGTCATGTCTTAATTTCTGACTGTATCTGCTGTAAAACACCTATAATGAAATGCACATCCATTATTGTTCTAAAATGAATTATTACATTTTTAAAATTTACGTATGCCATTGTTATTTACATAATAACGACACATATAAGCAAGGTATCAAATAAACATTTTTGTGAATTACACAAAAAGGCTACTTGCTAACATTATCGTTTAATTAATATAGTGTATTATAATTGCATGCTAAATTTGGTAAAATATACAACATAAATCATAAAACAGTGCTGTTCAAAAATAGGGCGATTAATATATAATAAGGCAAACAAACTCTTTATATTCACAAAAATAAGGGCAGAAATTGAAATGTATCCTAAAGTACACCAAAACCTGGCCCAAGAGCCTAGGCATGTTTTTACATCGCCACCGTCACTGACATATTTCTAAGGAGAACCCGAACAGTCTCTTCGAAGAGCAGTAACATGCCCACCTCACTAAAGTATTCACGGTAAGGCGTGATAATAACTGTATATTGGTTGGTTCATCTGTTTGTGAAAACAAATTCTACCCGCTCGCCCCTGTAAATACAAAAAAAGATATATCGACCCGCCGTCCCTCGAGAAATACCAAACATGAGGGGTGATATTATTTAAAAAGTAATATAGTCCAGTCCACACCTACATATAAGTCACCATATTTGTCGATTTAGTTTGCCAAAGGTTATTGGCACGGTGTATATACATTGCAGGTGGTTTGCACATCCGAATGTATAATTGGCATTATATGTAGGTATTTAAGTGATATATACTTATTAAATGAAGTCTACATGTCTGGCCAAGTGTAATGACTTTCACTGCGACGTTGAGGCGCATGTTATGTGTAAGACGTAACCGTGTATCAGTATACAGTGTGTCCTTGACAGTCTTTCGAATGACATAATTATCACAACTATTTAGAGATGGCTATCGTCAGTCATATCCTGCGATATGTGATACATACCGAGAGTGTATACGTTACTGATCAGTCAAATAATATCGAATGCATTCCGACGATATGCATGTGAGATATATCATTGTATCACGCGTATATGTCCCTCGGTTAAGGGCTGCAGTTCGTGCTATAAACAGTATATAAGAAGATGTTTAAAGCATATACACCGATACATTAATGTATTTAATATAAAGATTAATATCATTATATTACAATATCAAATTGTGAGAGATTGTCAAATGCTTTTATAATATATATTTCAGTAGTATTTGCAGAAATACATGTCATAATCGTGCATAAACTTATTGGTACATTAGAAATGTAACATGCTTTCCTCACTTGCGTAATGTGGCAGCTTAAACTGACTTTCATACCGATTACAACAATATATATATATATACATATATATATATACATAGTGTGTTATTGTAGCATGTTATTGTTTACTGGTTTGTTTTACTTGTACTGTAAAACTCAAGCTACCATTATTTCAGCGATTCTGTGATAAATTTGATATTAGATCTTGTGACGCATTTGATGGAGATTCACGCTGAATTAATTCTATGTCATCATTATGATACTATTGGACGAATGATAAAGCAACACATTATGGAACGTTGCTAAATAATATGCACTGTGAATTGAGAGAAATGCATTGATGTATTCAATTTAATAGAAAACAAAGACGAAATACTAGATCTTAGACTATGATGTGGAAGTTGGTCAGAAAAGAGCGGCATATTATGTACGAGCCTACCACGAGCCTATACCTAAAAGTGCATTGATCTCCAGTCTGTAAACTAACAACCTGAGGAAAGATGGAGTAGAATAATACAATTCAAAACATAGCTAAAACTAAGCTAAAATTGTTAATTGAGTTGCCACCCAACGTAAAGTGTAAGCTACAAGCTACTTCAGCTCAGCGTCGTAAATAACTGCCTTCCAGTCCGATATTGACTTACCGTTTTTTCTCCATTTTTCTGAAATTCCAGTTGGCATGGATATTGTTGTATGTCTAAGGTGAGACACTTCAATACCTGCATTGCTAATATATTATCTTCTCCCATATTCCAACAAGAAACATGTGCTTTCGCGCGACGTGACATCGAATGCTTCATAAAATTAAACTTTAAAATCTTGCTCGTATTGTCTTCTTGTCCATTCTCGTCCGGGCTTCTAAGACAACGTTGGCAAGATTTTCTATCAACAAACAATTTGCAGGTTCTGGAATGGATGATCCAAATGTCGGAATCACACGTTGTAGTACAGTTAATATCCATTCCATTATAACTTCCATTCTCGTTTTCAATGAAGTTATCTAAACAAGGATCTTGCCCTTCTACTAACCTAGTAAAACATATCAAGAAATGAAGTTTTAATAAGAACCTAACGTTTTTCATTTTGATTAGGGTTTTACATAATAATCCAGAAATATTGTAAGCAATAACAAGAAACAAATGCTACAGTTTAACAAAACATGTTTTTATCTAGTGTTTTAAAAATATCCATTATCAAAACTGAAACTTTTTCTGAGTCATTCAAATGTACAAAACTTTCATTTTAGTTGATTAATTACAAGTTAATCATTTACTTTAAGTACAATTAAATAAAATCGAAAGTTTATTCAAATTGAATGGTGACTCATAAATCGGCAGGGTGTACGACGAGTACCTATTTATACAAATTATAAACTCATGTGATTCATATCAATTTAATACGTTTGTATACCTAATAACGAGCAATGATTTCATACGAAATTTCATTACAATGTTAGCCTCCTCTAAAGTTATACATTTGTATTGACCTTCATGGTAATCCATAATGGTCGAGCACTGTATTCATGTGGTTCAGACGTAAATATTGGAAATTCATTTATAAAATCACAAAGACTTGGAGCATCATTTTTACAACTTTTTGTAAATACTATAACATTATGTGGCTTATTTAGTCTCAAATTAGTTTCGAGCAAGAATGTTATGAAATAATGTAAACGTTGGTTGAAACTCGATGATTAAAGTAGTAGTAACACAATCCATCCATATGTAACATTATTACTTTTATTACATTATAATATAATGCAATGTCAACTAGACAAGTGATTTGTTTGGCTAACACATCGGTCGCTTCAATACCTATGAGAGTCTCCTGCAAAACTCTCAAGGGACCAACTTTTCTACTGTACGGTAATCAATATCATGACATGAAGCTTATGCAACACAGCATTTTCCTTAATGTGAACTAATATAAATCAGTTGGGTGAATCCAGTGAGCATTTGGAGATGATGGAGTCGTCAGTTGTGTACATAAGTTTATCGACGAAAGATGTAATGACGTCACTTACACTCAATGTATTTAGAAACCACTTTTGTTACAATTTACCACTTTTGTCGCAGGTCACCATTTCTATCAAAACATCGCCCTCTTTAGTCACATGTCATAACGTTTATCACAACTTCGACCACTTTTATCACAACGGAGGTTACGAGTTGTTACCAAACGTTCACCAATTTGTGTCTCAAATGTCTACGTTACCACTCTTTTCGCAATCACATTTGTCCCTAATTTAATGACCTGGCTTGGATGATTATTTTTGGTCTCAGTTCTATTTCCATAACCATTATTGGATTTGCGACTATATTACGTTGGTGTGGTACCTGTTGCGTCATTTTAGTTACATAGGCGTGCGGGACGGGTGAATATCCCACCCCCTTCCCTTCAATTTTCTGTAAAACCAAAATTCGAAATTGCGATGAAATTAGGGCTAAACTTGCACAAAATACTCCAAACTAGTTTGACGTCCTCGGTAGTAATCCTAACCCCGAAATTATAATCGATGGTACGGACGTACATATGGACAACGGTACGCATGGACGAATGGACGTACGTTTCGACATGATGTTCATTTTTGTAAGCCATACGATGACCTGAAAACGGCGTAAATAAACGGCGTAAATAAATGTTTATCTAGAGGTTAGGAATGAATCAAAAATAAAAAGCAGAATGCCAACATATGCTTAGTGATTCCTTTTCAATTTTAAGAACATTAAGTTAATCTTGAACAAATTATGTCAAGCGTTCACCATTGTTAATTAAATGGATTACTGACTGTGGACCTACATATCAAATATGAAGTTTGACCAATCTGTACTTATTTATTGTGTTTATGAGGTTTTCTGACTTTGAGCTATGTTGACCTCACAAAAAACACAATATGATTCTTGTACTCACTGGGTCAACCTACAAACAAATCATGGAGTTTGGCTAAGCTGTTGTTTTCTAGTAGTTATCATGTATATATTGGTTTTCTTTTGATTATAATGTTTACAAGGCATAAAAATGTGTCCTCTATTGACCTCAAATGACATTTGACCTCAATAAAAAAAAATTCAACTCGCTAAAATAAACCTACGTATTAAGTATATTAAGTATGAATTTGGACAAGGTTTACCAGATTTGAGCTTTGTACACCTCAAGTTACTTTTTCCCTCCACCAACAATAACATAGTTTTTGTATTCGCTAAGGTCAACATACAGAGTATGAAGTATCGTCAAGTTGTACTTTTTTTAGTTATCATCTTTAAAAGTTTTCCAGATTTTGATCTCTGCATGCTTACCTCAAATAACATTTGACCTCCACAAAAATTATGGTTCTTGTACTAGCACTGGGTCGGTTGATTGTGTTCCTTGTATTAAATTTAGACCATAATTGTGTGGAAATTATTCACTTCCATATATATTTCTAACTATCGAGTAATCAATGGTTTACTCCAATCGAACTATGTATCCACAAAGTCAATTAATAATTGTATCTCGTTGCCAAACCTTTATTTTGGACTAACGTAACAGTAATTCTTTTCATGGACCATATCGTAAAAATCAGCTAAAGTAAAGTTTACTTTCCATTAGAACATCATAACTGTGTCAATGCGATTATGTTCATGTTCCGTATTAGCCTACTCTGAAATATTTCATTAAGACCGACATATACTTAGCTTAAACTTTTAGACCGACTGTACTTAGCATACGCTTCTGTTGATAATAACTTTACATCCGTTTCGAATATTGTATGTAAATTAGTCTCGATGTTATACTTGGTACAGTATGCGATGGACGTGTGACAGTGTACACGTCAACACGTAACATATATTTTTTTTACTTTGGTTGATAATTAAATCATAATATGATCTGTAGAAATGCGATATAATTAATGAACATGAACAAAAACGGATCTCTTGCGTATACAATATGATTTAATTAACCATAAACAAGTTTCATTCCTGTTGGCGAATAAATTGCGATACCCACGGCGAAGATGAAAAGACATTTGTCATTAAGTATATATATTTTTGTAGCCTATGGATGGATGGATGGATGGATGGATGGAACTCATATCGTTTGCTTTGATGACATTTAATGTGTAGTTAATATATGTACATGTCTCCCAGCTTTCGTATCATTATTTTATTTGAGTATGTTGAGCCTACTTCTTTAGTTATATCTGCACTAGCTTTCACATCTTCAATTTAAAAGTACACCGACTTGTTAGTTTTTTTTCTTATTTGTGCGAGGATATATACGTGTATATGTGGGCGTGTCTACAATCCAATGAAGTAACCAAGTGCGTAACATTGGGGATATGGGGGGGGGGGAGGAGTAACACGCCCATAAATTATTTACTGTCTGGTAAATCGTACGGTTTGTCGGAAAAAATCATGCAGTTTGTTAAATAAAAATCTCCCAGTTGTCAAAAACATTAATCTCATTCAGTCATTTGGGCGATTATTTAAGCTATCAAGTAGATTCACGTTCAGTGTGTTCATATGCGAGATAACTAGTACCCCATAAATGATTAGATCTCATGCATATATTTCGTATTTTTGTTGTTGTTGTTGAAAAATCATGCCGTTAGCTGATAAAGCCTCCCAATTGTCGGAAAGATGGTATCCGTCGGACAGGTAATGATCCATCTAAGATATTGAATAGTCATGGTCATAATTACAAGGGGTGAAGG
>WXZC020000529.1:0-11757 GCA_011317855.2 Paelopatides confundens
AGGAAGACGTAATTGTGTATCGTATTCACTTCCAAACACTAGAATTGCTAACACATAATGTACTACCTTGGAATCGTCACATAGGATAATGGGCAAAATGACGATACTATACGTGTATAATCCAAATTTTTACAATATCTTAAGCTACGGTAATCGCATTATGTAGTTATTTGAAACTTCATATCAAATATCTAGCACGTTGGATACATGGCTATGGATAATTGACATTTGGATAAATATGTTTTTAAATTTGTGAGATGTCGTGTACTATAGACTAAAACTACTATATAGTGCCGATGATACCTTCCATTATAATAAACCTTTCTTCAGTACTGTTTACATTCGATCACAACCCATACGGTTACCAAATTGATGATAAGTAGTTTCGATACTTATTAATGTAGTATTTACCTCATTATCGAAACTAAAATAAATTTGGTTGTATCTTCCCTGGTGGAAATTCCAGTTGAACCCAGTTAACTGGGTTCAACTGGGTTCGTATGGGAATTGAAACAAATTCCAGTTGGTCCCAGTTGATCATAGTTGAATCTCAGCTAAATCCTAGTCTACCCCAGTTTCAGCCCACTTACAACCCAGTTGGTTCCAGTTACAACCCAGTTACATTCCAGTTGAACCCATATATATCATATGGGAATTGAAACAACATTTCAACTGGGTTCAACTGGAATTTCCACCAGGGTTTAACATCTTCTAGAAAATAAATAAGAAGAAAATTGTTGCATTGCATTGCTTTCACCAATTGACTACGTTTATGTTACCTTACCTGGATCATCAGTCGATGGACTTGATTTGAGATCATTGAATAGATCTTCAGCTTCCCGTGCTATTTTATTTAAACTGCAATCACGAAGAGCAGAACAGAGGTCATCAATCCCTTTCTTCTCGCCGATTACATCATCTTCTTCCAATATTGATAGCAATTTCAATCCACTGTTGTTAGCATCATTGACTTTCTCTCTCTTCGTAGGTGTTAGGTCTAAACGCATTGTCATTGATCGCACTGCATCGTCACCAAATTCATCTGCCAGTCCTATCTTGAACTGTCCAAACCAACCTTTACCTGCTCAAAATCAAATAAGTCGATAACATGTATCAATGTTACAGTAGTAGTCGATAACATGTATCAATGTTACAGTAGTAGTCGATAACACGTATCAATGTTACAGTATCAGTCGATAGCATGTATCAATGTTAGCTTAAATTGTCAAGAGATAAATAATATGCAACTTATGCATAGGTCTATTTCGTAAAGAATATGAAGACAAACCTTCCAAACCAACCTTTACCTGCAAAATCCAATCATATAATAGGGTTGTATAAAAGTGAGCTTAAACTGTCAAGAAATAATATACAACTGGTTAATACGTCTTTTTCGTAAAGAATATGAAGGCAAGAGTTTTCTACTGTATTGCAAAATGGAAACTAATGGAAGTATAAAAAACCATTAGCAGTAATTTTCGAGTTTACATGATGAACGTTTACTGTGCATAATGCATATCCAAAAGCTATACATTGTATATACTGACTGATATGAAAACAATGATCCAACACTAAAATATACTGCAGCATTAAATTACTTGAAACATGTATATGATATAAATTGTAGTCAGTTTTATTGTATCTGAAGTTAAATACAAATACTGACGATATACATAACCTAGAGTGGAATCCTGTATGAAAGATTGCAAGCAATTAACATTCCATTGTAATGCACCAATCATTACTATGTTTAAAGTTGTGGAAACAACGCTGAAAATACAAATTCCAACAATTTTGAAAACGAAAGTACTGAACTAACTGTTACCGTTACATACGCACCTTGAGAAGCCATGGCATTCGATCACAGATTTGCACAATTGGTTCTGGAGGAAACAAAAATAGTGTTTATACTTTGGTATACACGTATTATATATATTAAATGTTATGATATATGATATATGATATATGATATATGTTATGTAATGTGATAAAATGTGGACCAATCCAAAAAGTGTTAATAAGCCAAAGTATTCACAAATGGCTCTTTGTTTTGAAATGACAGTACACATAATCAGGTTGTAAAATATTGCAAAACGAAATGTATGGTATGAATAACGTATATTATAAATAACGTTAGGAGTGGGAAAACTACTTTCAACATTTTCCAAAATTCTCAATAGCCTATACTTCTCCAAGAGGGGTTGACGGATTAACATCAAAGTGCGTCGTGTTGTCAAATGTTAAATCAAAGTGCAAACACTCCTAAGAGTAAATAGCTGTGTATATCGGATACAACATGCATGTAATTTGCTTGAAACTAAACATACTTATAACAAAACAAGCAATGTGATAACATAAGACATACTTTATCAAAGGTGAAAAAAAGAAGAATAGTTTGCTATTGGAATATGATGCCGCTCCAAAATAAATTGTAGAAATCTGTGTGCAATTTGTATTGCCATTTTGTCTTGATATCAATCTAAAAGAGAAGCAACCCACCCACCCACTGTATTTATTTACATTATAGGCTACAGTTGTTGAACAACCCCCACCCAAAGGAAAAGGTAGACAAATACAGTTTGAAAGTATTGTTAGGGGGTTTTCTACAGAATGTGTGATATCATACAATCTGAGCCAGTCTCATTAGATTCTTCTTAATTTCACAGTAAAAAAAAACAATATTAAGTTGCGAATTTTATATTTTAACAGCAACATTGTAAATACCACCGTAGTAAATGAATACAATAACGAATATCATCACAAGATCATTTTTTAATTAGACTGCTAGGTCTACTTTGTAGTCATGCATATCAAGGAACTCCATCATGGTGACGATGCCAGTTCCTCTAGTTGTGGTCGGTGCTTAATTGGCACATCTCTTGCCCGGTACGATGTAAATTTGACGATGATGGTTCTGGGTTTTCCATTTGCAAGGACTGGACCCATTATGTGGGACCGGCCAATATCATTTATCACTATTTTTGGATACTGAAATAATCAATGACGTTGTATCCTCATTTATGTCGTCTTCTGGAAGCCCAAAGACTCGGACACAATTCCTCCTTGAATATTGCTCCAGTAAATGTTGATTGTTTCTGAGTTTGCGTTAACTTCTCTCTTTTGAAGACCGTGCTCTAGGACGAAAATTCTTCCTTCGTGTCTCTCCTGCTCTTCAATGATTGTTTTGGTAAAGCCAAAGCCAAAGCCAAAGCCCCTAACCTGTAGTCCAGCCGCGCTCCCAAGAAGATCAATGACTACCGCAGGGGTAAGCTGCGACTTTTCCCAATTAATCACCCAGCCCAAGCACTCGAGGAGGGTGACTACATGTTGTCTTGCGACTGTCTCTTAGAGTCCCCCCGGAGCAGCCAGTCGTTGAGGTGTGCGAACATCACATCAGCACTCCTCGCCTCCTGAGTTCGACACGACTGCCCTGTATTCCGGGTAAACACACGATTGGCTGTGGAAAGGCAGAAAGGGAGGGGCGTGAACCGGAACGTCTCCTTCCCGAAGCTGCGGCCGAGGTAGTGCTGCTCGCTTAGCGCGATAGGGATATGAAGATACGCATCTCTGAGGCCGATTGTAGTCGCCCATTTCTCTTTTACTAGGGATGGTTAGATGACGGCCAGTGTCTTCATCCGGAACGTTATGAAGGCGTTCAATTGCCTCCGGTTGAGAAGAGGCCAACATGAATCCCCTTTATTGTGGGCCAGGAAGAAAAGAAGGACAATCGAAACACCGGGCCCTCATCAGAGGACGCCCTTCTTCCTGCACCCTTCTGTAGATCAGATACAGCTATGGCTCTACCCTTTGCTCTGGGCTATAGCCACTACCTTAACTACCCAGCTGTCCGGGCAGAATACTCTCCAATCTCCCCACCACTTTCGGGCGACGGTAGGGTAGGCAATCATATGGACGGTAGGGAAAACGAGGCTGCCCGCATGTGAACTTCACTGGCGGAACCTCGTCCCCGCCCCATGTCGCTGGGCCACCCCTGCCTCTCTGCAATCGCCGCGTGTTAGTTCCTCGCTCAGAGGAACCGTAAGCGGCACCGGCGAAGGGGATTTTTATCCGAGCCGCCGGCCCTTATGTGGACAGCGCGTATTCAGGGTCTGGCAAGCCTGAGAGGCTAGAACCGGTCACGCTGCCGGTTCGAAGGCTGCGGCCGCCTTTTGGTGCCGTTTGAGCTCTTCCGCCCGTTGCGCAATGAACGAATGGTTGAAAAGGTCGCTGATCCCGGGGTGGTCTAGGTAAAGACGTTGTGGACATTGCTTCGTCGTACTTAGACTGCCTTAAGGGCGATCCTGATGAACTGGTAATATACTCGGGGTAAAATAAACAAGGACTAAGCAAGGTTAATAAAACACAAGGGAGACACGGGGGGAAAGTGGAAGAAAATTTTTATGTCGCCAACAACGTGGAAAAATGGCAGTAAAGTGTGTTTGGCTATGAGCCTAGGTTATTCCCAATACAAGTCCGCTATCGGACAACATCTAGTAATGAAGCCAACATTTTAGAAAAGAGACACTTATGTTTGGGGGGCTCAATATAGCCGAAATCCTGGCCAGAGGTCCGAAAGTATCCAAAACACGCATACACCCACGTCATTCCGACGGGAAAGAGTAAGAATCCGATCGAAACCCAAAAAGGTTTTCCACGGCGTTTTAGAGACTAATTTAGGGTCCACGTCCGTATATACGGCGTGGAGAAAATATAAATGGAGAGTAGAGTGAAATCGCCGAGGTCGGTCACCCCCGACTACACTTTCACGCTAAATAAAGTACGAAATGAGCTAGATTAGATGGAATCATGCAATTTAGATACGTTGACCAGGGTAATTATAGAAAGGCTATGTAAATTAAACATTTCCGGAGTGGTGAACTAATCCACGGCATGACACGGTTAACTGACAAAAATACTGTTAGGATGACAGCTTTTTGGTTTCCGTTAATTTTGGGATTTTGACATGCGCATAGTGCTCAAAACCAGTTTTTGGGGTTTATGTAACCTTTGACGTCATCGGTTACGGACACACTACATTTCATGAACATTTCATGAACATGGATACACATACCAAGTAGAGCCAGAGCTGTATTCTTAAATTATAGGTATGGTATGTATTAATACTTAAAAACATCGGGGTGTTATTATTAAGCTTTGCCAATAAAACAAAGTACAAGTCGTGCATGCAGGTTGCGGGAAGTATCAGGAATATTGGCGGGAAATCCCCCAAACCAACATGTGTTTGCAGGACCTTCTCGCCCCCTAATGTTAACACTAGTTTATCTACTCAATAAGAGGAGTCTATGATATAAGATTTATCAAAGCGTCTCTTCTTGAGGTGACCTCATATTTTGACCTCTGTTGACCTCATATTACCTTTTGACCTCCACAAAAACAAAAGGGTGCTTGTACTCATTATGGTGAACCAATATGCATAATATGAAGTTTCTCCACCCTGAACCTTTTGAGTTACTGGTTTACAGACTTTCAGCTATGTAGACTTCATGTGACATATGACCTCCACAAATATGAATATGCTTATTTTACTCACTACGGTAAACCTACATACTAAATATGAAGTTTGCTCAAGATGCACTTTATGAGATATCTTGTTCACAAAGTTTTCAGATTTGTACCTCTGTTGACCACACATGACCTTTGACCTCTACAAAAAAGAACAACATGGTTATTGTACCCTCTATCATGTACAATATGAATTTTTCCACACTGAACTTCTTAAGTTACCATGTTTTTCAGACTTGATCTCTGTTGACCTTATTATAAGTATCGGCATGGAAGGCAGTTATTTTACGACGCTGAGCCGTCACATTAAAGTTGGGTGGCAACCCAATTAACACTTTTAGCTCCGTTTGGAATTTTTTTACCAATTTTGGAAAACTATTTCAGATAGGAAAACCGTGGATTGCTGCTGGATGAAAACCCCACCTTAATTTAGCCGGTCAGAGCTCGATCCCACGACCTCCAAGTTGCTACATTTCATTGTTTCTAATGCCACCGCCTTTATCCACTCGACCATAGCACTGGTTGACCGTTGACCTCCATAAATATCAATATGGTTCTAGTATTCACTGATATGAACCCAAATACTAAATAGGTTCACCCATGTTGTACTTTTGAGATCTGATGCTTACGTTTTCATACTTTGACCTATGTTGATCTTTGACCTCCACGAACAAAACAACCTGGTTTCCTGTACTCACCAGGATCAATCTACATACCAAGTACGAAGTTCTGGCCAAGCTGTACTTTTGCGATATCGTGTTTACAAGACAAGGCGTCACATACATACATACACCCACACAGACACTGCACAACCATAAACATGATTGCAATGGTTAAGAGGGATGGGGTAATGTGGGGAGGTGAAAAAGAAGCATACATAGTATGGAGTAGGCTAACTAGTTCAACTAGTCGAGCTTGTTTGTACTTTAATTCCCACAGTTGTTAAGGAGCACTGGTTGAGTAAAATACAATGTCGCAACTGGTGTTTTAATTTCCAATGTATCACAGGGATGTGGTTGCAAAAGGATGTATAATACACGTTACCATGTACAAGTCCGACTCTCATTGTGGCTTACTGCTATTGAGTAATTACATAAGTAACTTCACACACTACGTGCTATAAACTACCACACATTCTTAATTGAAACATTGTACAGTACAGTACGATATCTTTACAGTACAGTATTTACTCACAGACTGGTTTCTCTCACATAGGTTGTGTGTGCGTTGAACCATGCAGCTACACTACAAAAGCCACTGTGACCCTCAGGTGTTCATCTGAGCGGATAATTGTTGTAAGGTAATTAATTTGTGTGTAAGTAAAAAGTTCAATAAACAATGATGGACCAGGTTTAATAAAGGAATTTTTTCCCCATAGTAATCCTATTTTGTTGAGTTTTATGCACTGTTAGTATATGTTTAATGATGTTGTTATATAATTTAAAGGGATGCCGTATGTATGTTGTCATGAATATATTTTAAAGTGAAATATTTCCTTTCAGTCCATACATCAAACACATGTTTGCGGTTATTTGGATTATTTAAAATATACCGCTCGCATGAGCGTATAGGGCGTGTGTCCATTGGCCCAATGAATACCTGGGGAAGCCATGTAATTGGATGAATCTTTTGTGACAACATTAGCCCTTTACTGCACACGTAGTCCTCAAATAGTCAAAATTTGGACATACTGTAAATGGAAATATTTTAAAAACCAGAAATGTAAAAATGCATTGAGGTTTCGATGATGTAATGTTTTTATTGTATTTGTTATAATATAACATTTTATGTAGTATGTGTGCACAGTTTTTGTATGGCCTTCTAAATTAAAATATTTTGCACAATATTGTACTTGTTATGGTGGAAATCTGTCCAAGTTTCAATTCATGTTTACAGTATTGTCATGTTTTGACCTCTGCTGGGCCAAAATGACCATTGACGTACACCAAAAAGAATCTTGTACAGAATGTGGCATCTAATTATTTCCAATGACAAGATACTATAGTACTGGAAGAGTTTACAGCCAATGTAAAGAACATTTTTGGTAGCATCTCTCTACTCTGAAAGCAATTATGGAAATAATAGCAGTTTTCTTCTCTTACTTTCGGATACTTTGAAGCTCTGAAATTCTGTGAGACTCCCTTTAAAATTTGTCTATTTAACAAGTTAGTTGAAACATTGCCTTCCAAATGGCAACAAAACTATGTTATTTTACAACACAATTTGCTCTGTTTTGAATTATCCTGAGTAAGAATGCATATCAAATGGACAGCTAAGAGACTCAAGCCTTTATGTGGGTTATAATTTGTAAATGTAATGTAATTAATGGTAATAGCACTGATGAAATTAACTGGAATATACCCGTGTTGTATTCTATATACAAACTACAAGGTTCATACATGTTATGCTTGTTGAGATATCAGGTTTCAATGGTTTTTCAATGTTGACCCCTGTTGACCTTAAATGACCATGTACATCGAACAAAGGCAATGTTCTTCTAGAACAAATTATGGGGCATGCACATGTCAAGTATGATACATGTCCAAGTTTCCCTCCTTGATATATCGTGTTTACAAAGTTTCCACATTTTGACCTCTGCTGACCTTAAATGATCATCGACCTCTAACGAAAACAATAGGGTCCATATATTCATTATGTGGCATATATATGCCATATATAGCATTTGTCCAAGATTCCCTTCTTGAGATATTGTGTTAACAAGGTTTTAGCATTTTGACCACTGTTGATGTCAAATGATCAGTGACCTCCAACAAAAACAATAGGGTTCATCTATTCAATATGGGTCATCTACATACCAACTATTATATGTGCCAAGCTTGCCTTCTTGAGATATCGTGTTTACAAAGTTTTAGCATTTTGACCACTGTTGACCTCAAATGACTTTTGAGCTCCAACAAAAACAATAGGGTTCATATACTCAATATGTGTCATATACATACCAACTATTTTATTTTTCCAATCTTCCCTTCTTGAGATATCGTGTTTACAAGGTTTTAGCATTTTGACCACTGTTGACATCAAATAACATTTGACCTTCAACAAAAACAATAGAGTTCATCTATTCAATATGGGTCATCTACAAAATTGTTATAACTGACAATATGTCGTCATTATAGCATATTGGAGAAATATTTTATCAATGTTAGACGTAATATACTGTATCTTCACATCCACCCATCATTTCATCGACTGGATTGGTAGTTTTCCTGCAAAAAATACTGTTAAAGGATAAAACAAAGTGCGCTGAAGAGCAGAATAATTGACACAACAAACGTAACCATGACAACGTGTGCATATCGTGCATCTCTGATGCACCATCAAGATATGATAAACCACCAAGCAAACAGTAATAATAGTTTCAGAAATATATACAGGGAAGTGGCAAATCTAACCAGTGGCATACGGGGTGGGGGAGATTTTATGCCAGCCCCCCGAAAATGTGTTATAGGAAAGGTAAAATATGGTCATTATGGCGGTTGTTCAAATTCGTTTTTTACACCAGCGTCTAGGCCTCCTTATATTAAGAACACATTCTCAAGGGTCACACTCCACACCCCCCCATTTTTATAAGCACATTTCCAGAAAAAGTTATCAATGTTTTAATGAAGAAGTGAAAAGGAGAACATATAATTCAAAATATGCAAATAATGGCACCATTTTGTATCTCATCCCCCTTACATACATTAACAAAAACATATCAAAGGTCAACCCCTCCCCAATCCTTATTGAAAAATGCCTTTTTACGAAACAAAAAAATGTAGAACATCAATATACTTCAAAGGATGTAAATGTTAGCATCAGTTTTCCTATCATTCCCCTTACATACATGAACAAACATTTATCAAATGGCACACCCTCCCCCTCCTAGCTTATTTGTAAATTTTGCCCAAATTTATAAATTACTTTACGACAAAAAGAAAGCATTGTACAACAATACACTTCAAAAGATGCGTACCACAATTTTGCATCTAAGCCCCCTTACATGAAAACAAGTTAAAAATGGGGCTTAGACTCCTCCCTAATTATGTTCGCCCCCTATAAAAACTCCGGTGCAAGCAAGCCTCTGTTATGGTTTCAACATAATACAAACATTGTACAAACTGTTACCAAAACATACTTAATTGGAATTTTTTACTAAATCAAATTGTGGATATAAATTTTATTTCCAAAGGTGCAAAAGTTAGCATAATTTAAGTCCCTTCAATGATGCAAACAAAAACCCTATCATTAGACTCCTCCCACGGTTTTGGCTCCTTTGAAAATATGTGCTCCCCCTACCTAAAATCGCCCCAGAACCAAACTGATAAACAAACCGCAGTAGTAGTAGTAGTATTACAATGTACCAGAATGCCAAATAGTTTATTTACTGAATAATTAGTTAATAAAGCTCCGTGTAAAGCGCTAACAGTACATCGCGAACTAAATTGTGCTACCCCATATGCGATACTTTATGGTACATGGTGTCACTTTCTCTGTAACTGTGTATGTGTCTGTGGTAAATCAATATTTTCCCAATGGTCCACCAAGTAATTGCTTGTGCACAAGCATCTCTACGACCTACGACACAGTATGGTTACGGTACATAAAGTTGTGCTTACAATACATCATGGCTCTATATATACATATATACTCTTTCGAGCTACAGGTGTCTCCACACATATTAAAACTGTGTTGTCAAGCATGTACAACGAATGAAAACTAACCATGCAGTTGAGTTAGTTGCTTCAGGCGGGCATAGATTCTAAATTAAGAACCAAAAGGAAATGGAAAGAAACTAGAAGAAATCTACTCACACAATCAGACGGCGACAACAGCAGTATTCTGACGACACGTAAGTTGACCGGGCTGAAGATGGCCAACAATTCACTGGAAGACGATCACAATATACCTAATATCAGATATCGAACGTCAGTCAGAAGCACAGGCAATTGGGCGTCCCGAGTATGCAAAAGAAGGAGTCTCGATATCACGGCACCTCATCAATTTATCGTTATATACATGTGTAGTTCGTTGAAAGGGTCAAGTTGATGTCAAATATGCTAACATTGTCGCTATGTTTGCGGGTGGTACTATATGATTTTTGAGGATGAATTTAATCTTCAGTTCCGTCACAATTATTGTGATATTAGGATGATAATTAAAGAGTGTTTGCTAGCCAATCAACTTACGTTTTTCTAAACACCATGATAGCCAAGAACTTCCCAATAAACATACATAATTGTTAATTTCGTAGTTGTAAATATTTGTATCTTTCATTTTAGTGATATTTTGTAATAATTCTGATGGGTTTTCTGGAGGGTTTACCTAACGCCCTAATTGATTTAATAAGAAAATAGCAAAGAACTTCACAATAAACACACATTGTTTACTGTTAATGTTGTAGTTGTAAACATTTTTGTGCGACAAATTAATCATCATTAAGTAATAGAGGATACATATATATTTCATTGTAATGATATGTTGTGATAATTAAAACGGGTTTGCTAGCCAGCCAGCAGACGTTTTGTCTAGCGCCTTCACAATTTTTCATGGGAAATAGTACAATATACAACGGATCGCACAAAAAAGATACATTGTTTACTGTTAGTTTTGTAGTTGTAAATGTATTTGTGCCATAAATTAATCATCTTTTCGTAATAGAGGATATATATCTTTAATATTAACGATATGTTGTGATAATTCTGGAGGGTTTGCTAGCCAGCCAACAGACGTTTTGCATAACGCCCTAATTGATTCGATAGGAAAATAGCAAACAAATTCATAAATTAATCATCTTTCACGTAATATATGATAAATATATTTCATTTTAATGATATTTTATAATAATTAAGACGGATTTGATAGCCATCCAACAGACGTTTTGCCGAGCGCCTTAACAGTTTTAATGCGAACTGGTCATATATACAATGGATCGCACAAAAAGACACATTGTTTACTGTTAATTTTGTAGTTGTATATATTTTTGTGCCATAAATTAATCATCATTAAGTAATATATGATACATATATATTTCTTCCTAATGATATTTTGTGATAATTAAGACTGGTTTGCTAGCCAGCCAACAGACGTTTTCCATAACGCCCTAATTGATTCAATAGGAAAATAGCCAAAACTTCACAATAAACACACATTGTTAACTGTTATTTTTTGAGGTGTAAATATTTTTGTGCCATAAATTAATCATCATTAAGTAATAGAGAATACATGTATCTT
>WXZC020000530.1:0-11756 GCA_011317855.2 Paelopatides confundens
GAGATTACCCAAATAAAGACCTCTCATTGGTCGATTGGTATCCAAAGATCTCAAACCAGTTGTTCTAGTCTTTTCCAGGTTTAGGCTACCTTGTATGTAATACAGTATTCCAGTGTTTCTGTTCAATAGTGGAACATTATCAATGGCTCTTAATCGAATGCAATTATCAATGACACGGGTTAATCGTCTCAGGAATATTGGTTATTCTCGATTTCGTTGCAGGCGCTCAGCAATTGTATTTATTCGACGAGAATATGCCATTTCAAACTGTGCAGCATAGGCCTATAGGCGGCGTCGATCATGGACTTCGAGCGGAGTAATATTATAAAGATCGTACTCGTCGTAGTATGGGTAGCTTGTAATTGTAAATCCTGCAAATATCTGCCGTTTTATCGACGATTGTTGACTTTGATTGGTTGAATACTCAACGCGTGGGGATTTAGTCTAACGCATAGCTTCTATACGTTATGACCCATGTAGCCAACTATAGTGGCCAACCATAATCGCTTAGGTATAGCAACGTTAATGCATGGTCTTAAGACACAATGATCGTTGTAGAGCATCATATATATCAACGTGCAAACAAATCAATTGAAGGTAAGATTTGGGATTTGAAATCATGGCCTAATTTAGAGAGCATGACGTCCATTGTTTGCTGGTGATGTGCAACTGCTGCAATTTGAAATGTAATGTCTTCGACAACGCAATAGGCAGGACCACATTGTAACTGTATATGTTAGCTAGTTGCATTAGTACCACAATGTATGTATGTAACACCTCAATAATAATGTTGTGTTATTGTCCAAACCAACATCAACATCGCACCTTTAGGCCAGCCTATACAACACCTACTCTACGTATTACATACAACCTAGACCTAGCTGGCCTAATTTGCATATTAATAATATGGAGCCAGCTGGTTTAATGACTACACAGTGTAATATTATCAAATTGAGACATATGAAATGAACTTTTCTTTCAGACAATCAAGTTTAATATGACATTTGATATTCAATCAGTTCCGGGCGACAGTCACACTCTGGAACTAGGTTTTCATGTTAACAGGTTAGTCATGTTTCTGTATATTACATTTTGATGGTTGACATACGTAGTCATGCCGTGTATCCCCCGATAGTATTTTGTTTTTAAATATCCGCCGATCGACACCTTTGATCTTCCCGCCAGGCCATACAAATAATCAGTAGAGATAACACAACCTGTTGTGCCTTCACACCTCACATGTGTAAACTATCTCCTCTCAATTGGTAATAGCCCTCGCCTATGGATGCACTGTGGTGTATTCTTCCATGCCTGACACTACCGTAATAGCCACGACAAGTAGCGAATATTTCCCCTCGATTTGAGACGATCGATGAGAGTGCTGATATTAATGATATTAATATTTTTATTCAACCCAATCATTTTTTTAACAGGACTACAGGATTCCCATTTGTTAAAAGTTACGAAGTGTTTGCAGTAATATATATTGATGAAGAAAGACAGTAGAAATTCGCACACACAAAGCATTAATCAGGGTAACCCTTCCTCAGTCTCCCGTGTTTTTTTTTTCAAAATCATATGCTACAGTACTGAGTACATTTTGTTCAAACACCTGCATGACTTCACGTTGCGATCGCAGTCACAGTACTTCGTTAGAAAAACACCATCATTTGGGAGGTTGTATTACGCAGCCATGAGGAAAGCATAGGATATAAAGAAACTTTAATATTAACCATAACAGATAATAGTCTGGCCTCATTAAAAGCAGTTCAAGATAGCGAATGTTGTCATCAATCGGACGATCGTATATCAACAGTGGGAATTATTTAGATATATCACCAATATGCTTAAGATTTGTCAACACGCATGTGAATAAATTATACAGACATTTTAAAAGATTCTTAGTAGGCCGTAGCCCAACGTTATCACAGACTACACTAAATAAATATAAGAACACAAAGCTGACTAACTGATCCGTCCCAAACAAGTATGTAAAGTTATTGTGTACATAAAATATATACATACCATAGTTACCAGCAAACACCAAGTATACAGTATCAATTCACAATATGTACAATGCAAGTACGTAATTGAACTCCTGACAGTTTCCGCTTTATAATTGTTAAACAAACAAAGCTGTCATTCGAAGAGGGTTAACTAATTGGAGGTTAGTTATGTGTGATAAGTTTGGTAAATTGATACTCAATGTGTGAACACAGTGCCTAACGGAAGATACACCTCATGTGCTATACTCCCTGCACCCCAACAATAGATGGGAGAGTAAAAAATGAGGACGGTGTCACGGCACCCTACATACCCAACCGACACAGGTTTCAGTAGTTTTCTACACATATGGCTGAAATTAGACTGAAGTACCGTAACTAACACAATATAATGGGTAGGTTGGGTTCTACTTTATAGTAGAGTCCACATACCATGGCGGCAACATAATTTCCTATTTATTGGGGGGGGGGCACGTTAAGGGCAAGCAAACATGCTGGGGGACATTTTGGAGAGCTCTCTTTAAAGGTGGGACACAGGTTATGAGGGGGAGGCTGAGGTTTTGTGAGCTCCTCAGAAAATACGGAAATTATACACCTTTATATTTGATTTCCTGACATCTGACAGTCAAAATTTGTTAACAGAGAAAAGTATATTTTTACATTTCCATATATCAAAATTTATATTTTCGATGTTGGCGAAGTGTGTATATGAAATACATGTATTACAAAGTAAAATATGAAACAGAGTAATATTAATATAACTTCGTACATATTTTGTATATCATTCTCTCTCTGTGGTGCCTTAGGTGCATAGGCCTACATTTAATATTTTAACTTTGGCAGGGGGTGATTCTCGGGAAAGCATCGCCCGCAATACCAAATAGTGAAGTATGGTCGTCGATTTTGTTTTTTAGAGTATGGGGAGCGGGTTAGATGGGTCGTTTTTCAATTTTGGGGGCATATTTTTGAAAGAATGAATATTAACCCAATGGAACAGATTCTTTAGAGAGTAGTGGGAGACTACGCATATATGCTAAATTAAGCCCCACGGGCGGGGGCTTGGGTAGGGAATGAATATGTCGTCACTAAGTACATATTTAATAAGCCACGAGGTCTGGATAGTAACATATTTGAGATATGCTATATTGTTTTCAAATGAAATACCCTCATTCAAATCCAATTTGAGTTATACGACGATGTTTTAGAGTGTTATTTTGTTTATTTCCATGATTTATATTTCTATAACGCAGTACAAATGGTGGCCCTTCAGTCAACAACAATAAAACCGTCGAACTTTTACTGAAACCAAAAATAGTTGTCACACTTAGCGGGTAAGTATGTCATATGAAGTTATACGTTAATTATACATAATAATGAGGAGATAAAGTTTGAATATCTATATCGTGTAAGCTATATAAAACATAAGCGTGTGGTGATGGGGGTGGGGTGAGGTCGGGTGTATTGCCTGCTAGCAATATGAGCCCACTAAAACCCGTGTGATATGCATATACAATTCAAGTATATCCATATTTAACTACAGACACCAATATATGAAGTTCTTTGTTTAAATCAGTACAATTCGCTCAACAAATACAGGGGTTTTGACCCAATCAAACAATAAAGTTAGTTTGGAGCCCTTGTGCATGTTAGTTAATGTGGACCGAGCTTTCATATACAATGTTGTTAATGGTATTATAGTAAGTCCTTCGTCGAAGAAAGCATGACGTCACTTGCAAGAAATATAAGTACACAGATCATTATCAGGTGTACGTGGAAGCCGTGTAACTAGATATGAATATGTGCATGGTACGGAGTCTCTTGGAGTTTACATTTCAAGCCCAATTACCAGTGGCGTGTACAGGACTTGTTAATAGAGGGGTCACACATAATAATAATAATTTTACATGTACTAAACCTTTGTTTCAATCGGTAAATATGACACCATTTTGGCATCTGTGACTCTTTTAAAATCCATAATTTTCTTCAAATTGAAGGGCGACGCCACCTATCATTGGACCTCTCATCCATACCTCGTTTGTCTCACTTTTGCAAAATCAAAATGCGGTAACCCTATACCTAATCACCCCTCCAAATAATCTTCAAAAGACCCCTTCCAATACATTTACTCATTTCGAATACTGGTTAATACATTTTGAAGTTTGAGTAATCTCACCGAGACAAATTAAACGAATAATGTTTATAAACCCAAATGACCGTCAGACTACTGGACTAGTGGACACTGTTGTTTGCTTCAAAATATACATCAATGTTAAAAAAACGCAAGAAAATATACTCGTAAATGATATATAGGATTTCTTTTATCCGGTTTTCCTTAACAGAACAGGCCATTATTTCAACTTGTTATTGAGTTCTTATCGATGAATCATATAGGGAGGTTCATAGATATAAACAAGGTCAATGTTGTGCCCTATCAGTGGAGATGTTCTAAAAGTCCACATGTGGAGCTTCCGAACATTATCCCAATCACACTCCATATATACATCAGTGTACGTGTACAACATAATGGGACACCGTCTTAAATATAAAAAAATGTTTAAATTACATACTAACTAATCAAATTAAATATTTATTTCAATAGTTAACAAATTTTAAAACGATGATACTGTATAATTAAAAATGAGTTGATTTAAGTGAAGGCGCTTGAAGAAGCAATGTATAAGGGTGGTATTTTGGCATGCCGGGAAAACAAATCCATAACTTGTGAAATAATCACTCAAATGGACATTTGCAAAGTGGGATCTGATGCCAAATATGATCAACATTCAATAATATATCGTCATATGTTTCAATATTTCAAGATGTAAACAAGAAAAGTTACAATATTAACCTATAGTATCCGGAGTTTACGAGGATCTTCATGGCTGGTTATGACAGCTGTTGAAAACGGTTTTATTAAGTGACAAGTATGTTAAATTTGTACCATCGTTCAAATGGACTGTTCCGTCTTTTCTAAGAAAAGGGATTTGCCATGTTCCTTAAAGGTGCATTTCAGACATATTTAAAGGTGACATATCTTGAAAAGCAAAACAGATATAGAATGATGACCTGCGTTAAAAATGTTCTATTGTTAGAGTTATGACATATATCAACACGAAACTTGTGCTGAAAGTCATCCTTTAAGACTAAGGTAAAAGTATATGTTTCCAGCCTGCTTTTCACAATATACACATCCAGCACATTTGGTAACCGAAAGCTGTGCCAAATCAGGCGGCAATGGTAAAACCACAAGGAATATTGGCGGTGGTCCGGTCCGATGTAATATGTGGAGACGTAGTTGCTTCATACTTAATATTATGTCTTTAATAGATTCGGGATTTTTGTAGATCTCGTCGTAACCGGAGTGGATAGTATGTTAAGTGCTGGATAGCTACCACATTATGCTAGATTAGCTAGATAGGAGGTAAGAGACTAGCAAATGAACTCGTCGACTACCATCCCTTTATGTTCTTCATTCATTTCCTCTTCAGGCACCCCAACGTCAAACTGTTGATTTACAACGACACAGAAGAGAAGCTTGGTAACGAAATTGTTCATAAATATCGGGTAAGACATCCATGTTATAATTAAAAAACATTAACATCAAGAGCCCCACTATACCCCAGAGGAGTGTACATGATTTGTAAAGGGGCTCAATTTTCGTGAATGTCCGTCCTAAGGGGAGCGGATGGACCCTTCCCCTTCGAGAAACTTTTGTTCATGTAAGAGGGCTTAGATACAAAATGGTGCTATCATTTACATCTTTTGAAGTACATTTATGTTCTACAATTTTTCATTTTTTTCATAAAAACTTAATAATTTTTGGAAGAAGTGTCCAATACACGCCCCTCTCCCCAAGTTACATGCGTATAACTCTGATATCAATACTACAAACATTATAATATTGATCGTTTAAATCTGTACAGCTATACAATTCGTCTCTACGTTTAACTAACCGAAAGATGAAACCATTTTGAAGACAGACATTTAGTAGTATTTTAGTAGTATTCACCAAAATTGGATACAATGTTGATAATTGTAATTATCACGTCATCTCTGAATTTAAAGGTAGATTCTCGTCTTCTAAAGTCACGTGGGTTTAGGGTAATCTTTCGAAACCCACAACTTCATTATTCGGGACAACTTAAAAGAGAATAGATAAGTTACATCGTTCATTACCACTGTTGAAAGGTGATGAAATCCAAGTTCCTAAACATGTTATACTTGCATGCATGTATGGATCTGTACAAGTATAACTCCATGCTCGGTACCGTATATTTGTAATATGTCCGAGACAACCTATTGGCTTCATTAAATGTATTAGCTTCATTTTTGATTAGATATGTCCGTCATAGATCCAATTGAGCCTATTCATAATTGGTATATGGAGCTGTATGTATAGTTCCATGTTTAATGCCATATTATATCTGTAATATATCAAATACCTTATAGCATGGCGTAAGAAGCTGTATATACAGTAATAATTCAATGCTGGAAAAAAATGGTATGTATTTAATAAATCCGAGACCCTATTCCATATTTGGTGTATAGCGCTGTAGTCACACCATGCTTAATAAGTTATTTTAAAATCAGTAGATTCAAGAATACGAGACGATATATAGGTTTGATGTGTATAGGGCTACAGTAGTTCCGAAGGCCAATCCATTATTGATGCATGGATGTCTAGTAGTAGCTCCAGGCTTCATGATAATGTACATTGTATGTTATAGAGCATATCCATACTTGATGTAGGAAACTGTATATGTAATAGTATTTGGTTGGTTAATGATATCTTTGGTAGATTAAGAGATTTAAGAGCACGAGTTTCTATCAATATCCCTAATTGATGTGTGAAGTTTTAGTAGCTCCGTGATTGGTGAGGATATGTTGTTAATATTTCTGAGAGACAATTCATGCTTGATGCATGGATATGTATTTGCTCCATGTTAAGATAAATTATGTCTGAAATCGATCCAAGAGCTGGCTTATTCATATTTGGTTTATATATTTATATGTAATCCCATAGAACGATACCTTATCTATCCTGGATGTGTGGAATTGTAGTCACATCGTTTTTAATTAGAGCTTTAGTAGGTTGAAGATTCATGATTGATGTACTGTGAAACTGTATAGCTCAATTAATAGCTTAGTTAGATCATGTCTTCATTACCTTCTTAAATTTATCAACAAATGTGCAAATCTTCCAAAATGGGCGGGTATAGTTATAATGTGGCCATCGATTTCATTTCGCTGCTAAAATTAAATGAACGTAATTAAAGAGGGCATACCGTTTTTTTTTCATATTTTATATGCAATATCTACTCTGTACTTTGAAACATGCATGAGCATGAATCCAACTTCAAAGTCGAAGAGAAAAAAATATGAGAGCGGTGGCGGGTAATTTTCCTGTAACGTCTATAGTTATACAGTTATATCATGGGCTCGCCCATGCACAGTTGTATTATTTACAGCTCATTGTGGCGTGGGGGATAGGGACGGGGAAGTATAATAAGAGGGAAGCTGCTGATCTCATATAACGTCTATAATTCTTCCTCTCATTCCCTTCATGTGTTTCGGTTTTGCCTGCTACTAATTTGTTTATGGATTTGGAATTTCATATTTTTGTTATTCTGTTGTTCTGTTTTGTATCAATAGGTTCAGAACAATGGACCTGGAACCATTGGAAATGCAACACTGAAGGTCAGATGGCCCATGTTTACCAATGAATTGGAATATCTTCTTTACCTCACTGATGTGTCACTCATTAACGACGGGGGGAGATGCAAAGTCGTTAATAATTCTATAGATCCGTTAAACGTTAGATTTATCTTATTTAAATTCATGTAATATTCACGATATATGTTAGTGTGGTGGGGCTAATGTCATAAGTATTGGCCGTAAGTATTCTCGATCGATCGCATAGTAATAATTCTAAATAATCTGACTATTTCTCAATAAGTAAAATATCAACGGTGAACAAAGTTAATAGGTGGAATACACATGTCCAGAAAACTGTATCTGTGATTTACATGCATAAATTGAGATTATTGGGTGTTTTTTTAAGCTTACGCTCTGTAGAATAAAATCGTAGGATAATTTATTTCCGACCAATGGATGGCGGCCATTTTGGATTTTCAAAATGGCTGCCATACTGTATAGAAAACAGGGGATAAGTCAACTTCTAGATCACGTATGAAGTTCATATTGGTGTCAAATGCCAGGTTCTCAGTGTCAACTAATCTAATGAAACAAACAGCGGATATATTGGATTTTCAAAATGACCGCCATTTGTATTCACAACAAAATAACATAATTTGGGTTTAATAACACGCACGAAGATCATTTAAATTGGTGGAAAATCATGTTTTTTATAGTTAATTTACAGAGGCAACCAAGGAACCGCCTATAACCGCCATTCTATGTGTGTGAGTATAGGCACGGTATTTTAGCAAAATATATGTGTACTAGCTAACTCGACTTGTTGACAAGTTTTAATTACTGTTGGGAGGGAGTCGACTCAACCGCCCGTTTCTGATTTGCGCTTAAACCAGCCTGGTGACACCCGCTGGCAATAACGAATGTAACTTATTGTTGACATAGCGTAGATAATTGAACGGTCAGAGAATGTTACAGGGTACGTCTATTGTGGGAGCTTTTTAGCATAGTTATATCAACGGAAGGTTGTCCGTTTCTTCGCCGGAATTGTGACAGAAAAGGCGCATGTGGTTCGCAGAACCGATAACTGTATACTATCAGAGCTACACTAATAATAGTATAGTGTAATTAGTGGTAGACATATTCTTATTGTAACGTGTACGATATAGGCATAGCCGAGGCCTAACTTGATTTGTAACATAACAAAATACTGAGAAGAATTCATATATCGTATACCCTGTATTTCTTTTTAACCTGTATATTTATTGGCATTTGATAATCTTGTTCAAGATTCTGGTATTAGTAACCTATATCGAGTCAAAATTATATCTTGGACTGCGCCCTGACAATCATATATATTTTATCCGTTTGTACGAAATAGATTCTCAGCTTTGAACAGTTCAGTGAATTCAAATATTAGAAAATGATAACAACATTAAAGTTTTGACCATGACTACGCATTTGATATAGAGTAAACCTAATTATTCAGGATTTCTATCAACATAATTAGTCAGGTTTTTAAGCAACGTAATTATTCAGCTTTTCAATCAACATAATTCATCGGGTTTTGTTTATATTTGTTAAACTTCAACTTAAAGGGCATCGGTGTTGCCCTCAAATTATGTTAACATTTCTAAAAGTTTTCAAATGTATTCTTCTTGAGGTTCTTATCCATCCAACCTTAGTTACCAGACATAGATGATAATATATAAATTAGTAGACAATTGAATTGAGGCATAATTCTATGAGGGTGACACTGACCGTAAGAGAGGAGCTCTAAAAGTTGACAACCCATGTGACATTGTTTACATTTGTTAGCATATTGGGCTCGATAATGGTGAACTTTAAATTATGTAGTTGCAGTGTCATGCGTTCCATAATATTAACCAACAATTTCTTCTTTCCTCTTTTTCCTTAAGTTATCTCAGTTGTTACTTCTCTTTAAACAATTGTGTGCAAACTGCTAACCATCGGTGGTTCGAAAATAGTATTCGAAATTATTACTAACAATGCCTTCAATCTAGAGCTGGTGATGTTGGTATTCTTCTGCGTGATGGAATAAATATTAAACTCATTGAAGGCCATGAGTATAAATCATTTGAACACCATGGATCTTACATTGTCATCCGTGTCCTCATCCTTTCGCCTGATAATAATATATTGACCTCCGGTTTCGTATTTATTGGCAAACTCTACTGTCAAAGTGTCCTTTCATATTTTGATCAGCCTAAGGATCTCGCCAATAATTCTGCTAACTTTTTCAGGGATAAAATTAAAAATATAAATGAGCAAATTGACCAAAATCGACCTTTAAGTCTCTCTGGTAAGTTACATAATACAGTTCATTTTCTGAATTTCGTCAGGTTAATTACTCAAGATGAGGTTCTAAATATAATAAGGTGATCAACAGGTGTTTCTTGCAAATTGGATCCTCAACCATCTTTCGTCTTTAATGAATGTGTTAATGAACTACTCCCTGTTTTAACAAAAAAATATTAATTTTCTTTAATTACTTTGGTATTTTCCTGATCATCTACAAGGTGTGCGCGTTCTGCTTATTATAAAAAAAAGCCAATCCTATATCCAGATATATTCACACTATCGCTCCATTTTAAACTTTAGATATATTTTAAATTTCAAATCGAAAGAGCTGTTGCCACTCAATTCCAAGACTACCTAAACAATAATGTGAACATGTGAAAACGCAATCTGCTTATCGTCCATTCCATAGTTATGCGTGTACATCCTGCTTGCCCTTGACCCTCATCGTGATGCAATTATGGTGTTGTTATTTTTCTCTGCTGCATTTGACACAATTGATCATAAGCCACCTTTGCCGATCCTCTCGATATGGTATTACTGACATTTGAATGGATTTCTTCTTATCTGAATAACCGTACACAATCTGTTCTCATAAGCAATATCAAATAAGAATATCATCATCTCTGCTGTGGTATTCCCCAAATTTATGTGGTTGGACCACCCGGGTTCATTTGATTTAATCCTCCGTTACAAGAGTTTCAATAAGTATTTCAAATGTATTTCTCCCAATCAAATGCAATACATACAATTTACAAAATATTTAGATTATATCAAGGAAGGAAGAAGGGCCATAAATACGTTTTGACACAATTGATCATAGCCCGTTCATGGTGTATCAGTGTTGTTTTTGCTGATGACACTCAGCTTTATGTTACTCTCGGCCATTCTGACCATGTATCCGCTGTATAAAAAGAATGAAGCATACTCCCAGGATATTAAGTCTTGAACGAAATCAAACAAACTTGCCCTAAATTACTCTAAGACTGAAATCATCATCTCGAAAGTTAAAAAGGAAATATCACTGCCCAGCTTCCAGATTGGATATAATAAAATATAATAAAATAAAACCATCCGAGGTTGTCAGAAATATTGGTGTTTTTATGAATCCATCCCTGTGTATGAGAAATCAAGTTGACCATGTTAGCAAACGGTTGCTCTTTGCGCGGCTATTAAGACAATTGGCAGAATCCGTCCTTTATACCTCGATGAGGTCACTAATACCAGCCTGGTTCACGCTTTCATCATCTTGACTCTTGTGACTCCCTTCTGTATGGTCTATCTGATTAAAAATACAGCTGCTCGTCTAGGCTCTCAGCATATTTCACCTGTTTTGCGGGAACTTCACTGACTTCCTATTAAATTCCGAACCACTTACAAGATTATACTTTTGACAACTTATCATGGACAGTGCCCAGTTTATGTATCTGAGCGTCTTCATTGAAATGTTCTTTTATGTTTTGCACTTTGAGATATTCTAATATGTGTCTTCTTCATGCGCTAATCGTGTTTTACAAAATTCTATGTCAGAGATCATTTTCCTATTCTGCACCTACACTTTGGAACAATCTTCCACTGCACATTCGTCAGGCTGGTAGCGTTAATATTGTCAAATCATTGGTAAAGACTCATCTGTTCCATATCGCTTATTCATAATCTTTTCTTGTCCTTGTGAAGCGCTGAGAGACTTGTGCAATTTGCGCTAAATATATTATTATTATTATTATTATTATTATTATTATTATTATTATTATTATTATTATTATTATTATTATTATTATT
>WXZC020000531.1:0-11754 GCA_011317855.2 Paelopatides confundens
GAAAAAAATCAGTCATTTTTTTTTTAGGGGGGGGGGGGGGGGGGGTGGGGGGAGGGGTTGAGGAAAGCAGTTACTGGAAGGTTTTTCTTACTAATTACATGTCAAATATAAATGTTAGTCATAGTTTGAACATTTCTATAGGACTGCAGACCTATTATTGTACATACAACATATTGAAGTGGTGGATGGTTAATTGTAGGGGACAGGAGGTTAATGCAAGTTTTGATGGGGAAACCCATTTTTTTTGGAGTAAGGAAAGTAACATTTTGTATGCAAATTAGTTTAATTTAATTCTTTGTTGGGAGGGGGGGGGAGGAGGAGCCATTTCTTCCCCATATGATTAAAATAAATGATTAAATGATTAAAAGAAGTGTGGAGGATATATGTGCACAACTTTAAAGACAAATATGCTTAAGTGCATTTTTTATGTGTGCATGTGCATTTGCCTTGCACAGGGTTTGAGGACTTGAACAAAAGAAATCCAAGTCCTCAATCATCATTGCAAAAGCGGAATCAGTCCTCAAAATTAATCTATTGTGATGTTATTGTTAAGGTTAAGGTAAAGTTGATTTCTCAAACCCTGTGTAAAACAAACATGTGTGCATGTGTTGCAACCATTTAAAATGTATAATCGTTTACTGACAAAAACAGAACCAGTATTAGTTATTACACCTGTCGGAGTTTAGGAACATGGTCAAGTTGCCATGAAAAGTTCAATCAAAAGGTCTCTGATAGGTAAAATATTTTAGGGTCCAAATTTATATGCTTTATGCGACATCATTATAACATCATAATTTACATCGCCTTTCTATACTTACCCTGGTCAACATCTGATTTGCATTAATTCCACTTAATCTAACTCTAACTGGGGTTCATATATGAGAATGGACGTGGGATCACCGACCTAAGGTGACCCCCTAGTGGCTGGAGGGCGCCATCACTTATTCTCCACTCCGGAGTGTCACCTATATCTACTAGCTCTTGGAAATATTGCTATTTTTCGGCACAAGTCCGACGCTTCTGACTGGTCTGAGCAGGAGTTCAAGGAATTTGAAGAAGAGTACATCGAAGAGGCTGCGCCCCCTTCAGAGTCAGAGTTAGCCCCGCGCAGGACTATCCTGACACAGGATCTCCTCGACAGGGTAGCCGCAATCTTTATCTCTAAGCTCGGCTACGAGGAACCTGTAGACCAGCCACCTCCGCACTCTGGCTCCCGCCTGAGTTCTACCAACGAGGCGGCTGGGGATGCTCCCTCCTTGCCCCCGGTAGACGCTGAATGCTCGACCAGGTTGCAAGCATTGGCAGCCAAGAAGGGATGGACAGCCTATCCGGCCCAGCAGGAAAGGATGTTCTGCTTACCCAAGGATCGGTGGCAAGCCCTGTTCCAAACAGGGCCTGACCTCTGGGGCTGTTCAGGGACCCGTGGAGGAAGAAGCTAGAGGAAACTTGGCTCCAAGTGGACCAGGGTCACCCTCAAGTCAGTCGAAGTCCGCTGCTCCAATGTGTTGGACTCGCGTAGCTTCCGGGGAAGAGGTTAAGCGCCACCAGGTCTCCTTGGCCTCCTTCATGCCATCACCGAGCCGGCTCCAGCTGCCCGCCAGCCTTACTCCTCTACGTCGCGCCGCCCACCGCGGCACAGGCCTAAAGTCCGTGGACAGCAGTAAACCATGGTGAGCAGGGGAACCCCAGCATCCAGGGCAGGGGACGAGGTACTGGCCGAGGTTCCTGGCCCGGCCAGACCCCGGTTTTCCCTCAACCCCTAAGGGTGCCCACCCCACCGTCACCACAATGGTGGGGGGAGACTGAGGTTTTTTCTAGGGACATGGCAATCTCTCTGCCTGGATTCGTGGGTCGTAGGCGTCGTGGCCAGCAGCTACTCGCTTGAGTGCACTTCCCCACCACCTTCTGCCTGGGGTGGAAAGGTCACTCAAAAGACCCGGAGCAGAGAGAATCTCTAGAGCTAGAGCTGTCCCTCCTACAGAAGAAGGCCCTCAGAGAGGTAGGCCATGGCGATGGCCCGGTCTTCCTCCCCTTCTTGCTAGCCCCCAAAAACTGGGGGCTCCTGGTGGCCCATCCTCAACCTGAGGCCGCTCAACGCGTTCATGCCCCCTTGAACCAGCCGCAGCCTGGAAAACTCCTTCTGAAGCGGCTTTTGGCCGAGCTACCTTAGCCAATTCTTCCTTAGGCGCTTGCCGCCCACCGGTTTAACGATGTCACTCTGCAAATCAGATGTTGACCAGGGTACGTATAGAAAGGCGATGTAAATTCTCCAAAACTTCCTGGTTTGGGTATTTATGAGCTTCTATACTTACCCTGGGCAACATTCCCGCCACCTACCCCACACGGGTGGGAAGAACGCAGTCTCATATGTACTTACGTACCTACCTATATTCACCTCCAATTCAGAGGAGCCTACGCTCCCTTGCGGTTTGCAAAGCAAGGCCTGCTTACTGTCTTTACCAAGTTTCTTTGTTGTATCCTTAATTGGGATTCACCTTGATTAGTGCCTACAATCTTCGTCAGAGTCCCTCTAAAGCCAGGGCTCGGCCACTCATTCTTCGGTCAGGAGTCTTGATCACACAGTAAGTACTCGGCCTATCAGCTTTTTTCTGGCCTGACGCAGTGGCGTCCTTCGTAGTCCAGAATTAGTGGTGGCGCACTCAAGATGCTAGAGGGTCACCTTAGGTCGATGACCCCACGTCCATTCTCATATTTGAACCCCAGTTAGAGTTAGATTAGATTGGAATTAGTGCAAATTAGATGTTTCCCAGGGTAAGCATAGAAGCTCGTAAATACCCAAACCAGAAAGTTTTGGGGATTATTGATTATTATTAATGGAAGGAAAATATAATAACATTGTTTTTCTTGTTTTAGGAAAGATGTGTTATAAAGGGCATATCTATGTTTACTATGGATATCTTCCGAATGCTAAATAAAGTTGATTTCATGTAAAAAGGCTATAACCTGAAGCCATAGCCTACATTTGTGCTCACACAATGTATTATCAGCTACAATTTCCAGGTGAGACAAATCCCCCTCCATTCCCCACACACGGACGCCCACGTGGAAGAGGATGAGTATAAAGGGAAGCCATCCTATTTAGAAAAATTGGCATTTTAAGGGCACCTACATGTTTCTCTGCAAAATGTTGCCATATTAATATGCAAAATTGTACCAGATTATAAAAAAAATTCACCCCCTCCCAAAAACTCATTTTAAGAACAAGTCAATATCTCAAGGGGTTGGGGTGGGGACCCCTCTAGATTCCACTTTAGGAAAAATGCAAAATGGTGCCATATTAATATGCAAAATTGTGCCATATTTAAAAAAATACAAGTACCCCCCCCCCCCCCCAAATAAATCTCTTTGAAAAGGTGGATCCAGGCCCTCTGCATTCATCTTGGTATCCACTTGGTCACCTATCTACAAAATTGTGCCAGATTTAAAAAAAAATAACCCCAAAAGAAAACCTCCTTTCAAAAGGATTAAAATCTCAAGAGGGTGGGGGCAGCTGGGACCTCTGGATTTGCCTTGGTATCCACTTTAGGAAAAAATGGGATTTTAAGCTCACATATCTGCAAAATGGTGCAGCCATATTAATATGCAAAATTGCAAGTAAAAATTCACACCAAACGAAAACATTTCAAGAAAGAATTGGAAGAATTAGGCCAATATGAGATTTCTGATTGAGCATGCACGCTTGTGAAATATGAACTGGCTTATTTCACTATCTAACTCTGCAGAGATTTTAATTCTCCCAAAGAAAAAGAAAATGGGAGATTTGTAGCCTGACATAGGGAAGGAAGATCCTGGGGGGGGGGGGAGGGGTTGGAGTGCAGATCTCAAATAACATTTCTGGGAACATTTCTGGTAGTCACATTCTCTTTCCCTTTTGATTTCCTTAACGATAGTCATCAGATATGCTTGTCCAATGCTGTTCCGGCTGCCAGATTTACCTTCCGGGCAGCCTCTGGAATCGACACGATGCCTGCCCCAGTTGCTGGACATGTTCCCGAGATGATCCCTGCGACATCTGCGCAACCTTTACTCAACCACAATGGCAGGAAGTACATCAGTGGATGAATTCACAACAGGCAGAGCTCATGGCAAGAGCAAAGCAGAGAGCCAAAGCCTCAGCACCGGCGAGTGCTAGTTCCTCAGGAGCAGTGGCTGTCGAAGCCGTTGCCGATGAGATAATCCCTGGAGTGGAATTACCCTCATGAGGGAAATACCTCCCTCCAAGGAGAAGGGCAAGATGAAAGGAGGGAAATGCTCCAAATCCTCATGGACCAAGCCTGCCAAGCTGCCTAAAACTAACGCGGCTCCACACCGGCATCTGTGGCCTCATCGCAGGATAGCGCTTCCCCAGAATGACTCTTCCCGAAGCCGCTTCCAGTCTCGAGGGCATTCGCCTCTAAGGAGCTCCCACAGCAGGAGCCGTAGCAGGTCTCCTTATATACTCCCTGGAACGTTGGGTACATTACCGTCAACCACACTCATCTGAACAGACCACTTAACCGGAGGAACCGCCAGCATGGCAAGGCATCTTTAATACCGAGGCCCTGCTCAGCCATCCGGTGCCTCAAGAACAAGCACCTCCACCTCCAAAGAAGATTTCCCCAATGCGCTGGACTTCAATGCATCTCTGGCCCTTTCGGGATTGGCAGATGCTTCGACGACACACCTGCCGTTGCGCGCACCGTCTATACAGACTCACTCCTCCCCAGCGAGTATGGCGATGAAGTCACAACAGAACAGAGTCCCAGACCTCCCGCAGGAGTTGATTTATGAAGGCAGCAACCATTGTCAAACGTCACCTCAGGGTTAGCATCACCCCAAAGGCTGACGTACCGCAGCCATCCAAGTCTTTACTGAAGCTCTCCGGCACAAAGGCTGAACCAGAGGCACCATCTTTCCCCGTCGATGTCTCATGCTACGAGCATTTTGCCACACTTTTGCAGCCAATGGCTGCTGCTCTGGGCGGATCCGTGGGTGCTCAGAGCGATCCAATCCTTGTACCAGATCGAGTTCACCTGATACCCGCCCAGTAGGGGCAGGGATTGCACCACTCCAACACCACAAACTTGTCCCTCAGAAAGGCCTTAGAGTTTGAAATTCAGACCCTTTTGGACAAATTGGCAGTCTGCTGGATGCTGAAGGAGGTGGACCCCTCTTCCGGTCGTCTTTCTTCATTACCAACAAAAAAAAATCATTTTAAAGGCCCCTCAACCAGAACTTCTTGAAACCCAAACATTTCAGGATGGAATCTCTGCGAAAAATTATCCCCTCTTTACAACATGGCTGGTGGGCGGCCATAGCGTTGACCTCAAAGACGCATACCTGCACATACCCATTCACAGAGGACACTACCGTTAGCTGGGCTTCTCCTACAAAGGGCAGGATTACAACTGCCACAGCACCACAAGTGTTCACGATGGTCGTGGCCTTCCTACAAAAACGAGGAGTCCCAATTTTCGTCGGCCTGGATGACTGGCTCATCCTCGGCGGAAACAAGACCCAAGCCGAGGACAGCATCTACCTGATGGTCTCTACCCTTCATCGCCTAGGCTGGCTCATCAACACCGACAAGTCAAACCTGACTCCGTCTCAGTCAATACTTTATCTGGGTGCAAACATGCAGTTTTAGACAGGAATTGTCCAGCCATCAACGGAATGGGTGCAGTCGCTAACCGCAGCAGTCGCCGTACTCCTCTGCGCAGTCACGCCAAGCCAAACTTGTCAACTACTGCAGGTTCAGGATGAGACCGTATTTACTTCACTCCTTACTTACCTGTCTCAACACAACTAATGCACCTCTAGTCTGCTCTGCTAGAGGAACAGTAATAATTTTAACACTAACCCAATCTGGCACTAGGCAATACCTGCTTAGCGCCCTCTAATTCATCCTTACTCAAATTTGCTTACTGTCATAAAGAGTGAACTGGTTGGAGCTCTCGTTTTTCTCCAGATTTTGGGTTTTTCCTAACCATTCCACCATCTTATTGGATTCCTACGATAAGTTCAACACAACCCAAGATTTAATACGGATAAGTATCCTCTACTTTTGAGAGTATTTTCTGGAGAACTTTTGTCTCCACTAGCACAGAATTTGGAAAAATTGTTATCCGTTAAGGCCCTATGCCTTTAGTGTGTGGTTAGTAGTTCCGCGATTTTGTTTTAATAATGGCGGCGCAAACGCGTATTTTTCAATTTTCTAAAGAGTTATTCAAGGGCTTGCCATTGGCCTCTGTGGTTTCCCCCTTTTTGGCATGGTTCCTTGTTCAATGGCGTTCGTTCGCACTCGCACTCGGACTTGCTCCCGGAAGTAAAAGTGGAATTAACAGTGGAATTTCTCCTCCATGGGCGACTCTAAAATGGAGATTACTAGTGGGACCACAATGAGTGTAGGTCATCTAGAGACAACTAACTGTGATAATGTTTCCACCACTTAGTATCTTACACACGGGGATGGGAAGCATTGGGTAATAATTCGAACTCTCCGTTGGTTACGCCAGTGTGTTTAGGTTATGCGACTTTGTGATTCATTGCCGTAAAATACTTTCTGTAGTTTCCTGACTGATATTAAACTTGTGTGTCAGTCTGGATGATTTGGGTAATAGAATAAATAAACAAAATTAGGTCAAAGAAGGTCGATCTTGTCGGATGCATGTCATAGAGTACGTGCTTATGACTTATTGTTGGAGTATTTGTTGTATACATGCAAAATACAAGTATTCAAGTGTACGCGAAAAAGGTCATCACTGCAGTATGAAGATGTTATTGTTTATGACCGATCTAGCATTTTCTCCATTTCCGAGTGGTAATAATATTATCGCCTATTGATATTGAATCCTAAATAACATATGATCCACAATGTACTGGCTAACATCATCATTGAACTATGACCACGACTCTAGCACCGAAGTGGAACTAGATATTGCGGGTATTATATAGTTAAGCCAATAATTCGGCTCTAATTTAGAATCTGTATCAAAAGTAGATACTAATATAGGGTACATTTAGCGTTGTAAGTTTTAATTTTCATTAAGCTCGTTTATCAGCAAAGTTACTCCCGGGTACGAATTATAAATTAGAACCAATAATTCCCTAGCCAATACAAGTATATTATGTTGCAAACACAAATACTTGCATTAATGTTACTATTTCTACAACAACATATTTTTTTCAGGCAGTTTGGGTTCCTTTTAGCAGTACAATATCAGAGTATATGGTTCCAAAATATAGAAACAGGGCAATGACTGTACCATCAATTGCTTGGTCACTTGGATTGATGTTTATGGCACTCCTGGCGTTTTTCATCCGTGACTGGCGTTTCTTACAATTTGCTATTGTGTCTCCTTTTATTCCATTCATGGCCGTCGTCGGGTAAGTAATATCAATAACATTCACTGGCGAGATCAACCAAACTATGTTTTAAACAGTTGAATGTGACGTGCCTTTTTGTAAGATACAAAGGCTGGTATTATGCAAAATCAACTTAGAAAGAAAGAAAATGGACAATATATTTATTCTCAATGGATTTTTTCAATACAAAAATGCCATTAATCATTTCATGTCGGAGCCGGAGTAAGAAATGTTATTGTATTATGGTTGTTATATCAATTTGGTACATATTTTAAATACATTAACATTGAATACAACAACTAACTTGCATACATTTCCGTGGATTTGTTATTCCTTTAGATTTGCACCAGAATCCCTGCGATGGTTATTAAGCAAAAACAAACAAAAGAAAGTTGTTATTCTTACCAAAAGGCTTGCTAGAATAAATAAATGTGCTCTACCAAGCAGTTTAAATCACATTCAACACAGAACGGAGGGCGACATTAAATATTCAAATCTACCAGGTAATCCAGATTCCACTTCCGATGTTGGGAAAGGACAGGAATACATAAGGAACGATAATGAACAAATTGAGAGCGAAAATAATATCATATACACCACTTATAATGATATAGATGATCGGTCTGAATATTCAACACAAATTGTAGAAAGCGGCAGGAAGGATTTTCAAGGAATAGATAAAAACGGCGAAAAAGAGGAAATACATATTGAATTAGTGAAGACTGGTGGACATAATCTATGGTCTATCTTTAAGCCACCTGTTCTTCATATTACATTGGTAATAAGTATCACCAGGTAACCAACCACATGGTTCTTTATTTACCTATATTTAACGTATGTAGTCTTTAAATCGACATATATCATATATCTTTGTTACAATACGTAAAATGGCACAGTGATTAAAGAAAATTAGAGAACGATTTTGAACTGTTGTTTTGAGATGAACAAATGTGCGAAGGATTGTGCCATAATGTAAGAGGTTGAATACAATTATATTGAATGTATCATTTTGAAACATGTACTGAGAGAAACCACACATATTTCAGTGTTCCATAAAGCATAGCATGAACAAAAATTGTACCGAGAAATTATAGAATTTTCAGATGTAATATTGCAAAAATGTTAATGCCTGCGATGGTATAGGGTATAATCAATGTATTATATCTCTTAAAATACCTTAATCTCTGACATAAAACTATATGGATTGACATACTAATTGAATTTATATCTTTCCTCTCTCCTTTAGGTTTACTTATACGTTGATTTATTTTGGGTTTGCACTGAGCACTGGGCGATTAGCAGGCAATCCATATTTGAATTTCTTTTACAGCGCACTTGTCGAGATGCCCGCAAGAATATTGACACCTTTTATGTATAAATGGTGAGTGATTATATAGGCTTGTATGAAATGAAGCATGGCAGCACATATCCTTTTGCTGATATGATGCTGAAAGAACGGTGTGGATAGAGTCATTAACACAATGGATTAATATTAGTATTTACTAATCAACAGAGGAGCTAACGTCTTCCTCAATTGTCTTTAAAAAATATCTTGCAAACTATTTTGACATTTTCTCCCAATTTTCTATTTTCATGGACCACCACAATGCAACACGAGGCATCATATACGATGTAAATAATGAGGTTTTTTATAATGCACATTCATAACCTGAGTGGGTACATATTTATACATGACTCATATTTTGATCTGTAAGATGAAAAGTGTACAGTAGATATAAGTGCCAAATGGATATTATATATAACCTATATTTCCATATTGAACAGGGCGCGACGGACATACCTGATGAGCTTTTGTTTAGCTGCCTGTGGATTCGGTATGACAACGTTGATATTTCTGCCAAATCAAACTAGTAAGTTGTTTACATTAGATAAAGGAATGGTGTATATTCCTCAATGTAGAATGTAACGTCTGTACGAGTTAAAAAAGAACAATCATTCGAATAAATAATTGTTCTAATTTATTCTTCCTCCATGTAATCCCATCCTCCCATATACTATTTTCGCATACAGTGACCATTATATACATGAACAGGGAGATCACTCGGAAGAACAGTTTCTACTCAGGCCATCTTCCATCGTGGGAATATATTAACATTTAAAACAGCCCGATCACCATATCAGACTTTCTAAACATTGTCAGGCAGAACCACTTTGAGTTTTAATTATTTATGTATGCATTCTTTTATATTCCTGTCATTGCACAGAAAACGGTACTGATTTGAATGTGCACAGGACAGTTATCTCCCTCATTGGAAAGTTTTTCATCACTTTAGTTCTTGGGGGCATGGTGTTAATAACAATGGAATTGTTTCCTACTACAGTAAGGTAGATATTGCTTTATTTCACCAGAATGAAAAATAAATTTTCCTATTTTTGGTAATGATGTTATTTTGGACATGACCCATCATTCTCACTATAGACAATTTATGGTAATATTTTGCTTTCCCATATATGTTTCGATTTTAATAAACATGGGTTAAACGTAAATGCCAACAAGTAAGCTGTGATCGATAACTGGTTCACTTTCTTATTATAGTGTCTTAATCACAACAAATGCTATCAAAAGTGACAAGACAGTGTAAATTTAGGCCATATTCTTGGCTAATCTGTGGCGTAGTAAGGTAACTTTGTACACAAGTGTGTCGGAAGATGTTTTAACAACATAATAATAACCGCCAAGAATGAAAACGATGTTTCTTAACGATTATTTCGATTTGACCTTGACCACGAGTATCATATTGAAATTAACCGTGTTGAATGAGAAAATCATCACTATATTATTAAAGTTAGCTAACCTAAAAAATACACACAAACACGATATCATAATGACCAAACTTAACATAATCTAAGCCTGCGTCCCATTATATCATGACTGTAACTGTGTGGTCGTGCCCATGTTATACATATTACATCACCATAATTATATAGGAGAATATATTATACACATGATCTAAGCTGAAGGGACGAGAATGGACAAATGAAGGAACATGATGATGGATAACCATTAGCTTATGTTCCATAATCAAACGATGATTTTTTTAATTTCAAATATGTTATTGTTCTTTACACAGAAACTCAGGAAACGGGTGGACGATGTGCATGGGGAGGGTTGGTGGCGTCCTTTCACCGTTTATGTTATATATGGTAAGTAAAATGATCAACACTTGAACGGAATCTAAAAGTATTCATTATTTATATTTGCATATAGTGTGTGCTGCTATTACATTTCTAGTTGACATGTGTTATGTGTGTATTTTATGTCTCTAGCTGGAGCCGTTAACATCGATCTATATGGTTCCTTTTATTTTACATACGTTCAAGCCTCTGGCCTTTGTATAGATCCATTTCAGTTAAGAACTACCAAATAAGGGCCGAATTACACAAAGGCTTTTGAGATCCTTTGTATATTTCGAATGTTCGTCTACAAAGTATTAATTAATTTAAAACTTTATAAATAATATATCTCCACCACATAAAAACTGGTTTGTAATTGACAACTCAATTCAAACGAACTTAACGTTTGATGAGTAAAAAGGCACATGTTTTCTCTCAGCTAGCATTGATGGTGGCAATCTAAAAATAAAAACAGTTATCAAGATTGTCCTACAATAATACAAATACGGATGAGGTCCTTTTCGGCGTTATAAATCAAACCATTGTGTCACCGGGGATCGACTTGTTATTAAAGCAGAGGCTTATACATATTTGTTTTCATATCATGTGGCCTTTGCAAAATGGTGCTACATTTGTTTCTTTTGAAGTACGTTTTATTTTCTACATTTCTTTATTGAAAACATTTATCAAATGCATCCAATTTCCAATAGAGGAGGGGGGGGGGGGGGGCCTGTTGCGCCCGATACAGGCCACTGATTAAAGTGAGAAACAATAGTTAGTCTTGGGTTTCCTGTATAATAAACAGTGCTTTAGTACGCATCATGCACGGCACTCTCATGAGAGCCATTGAAAACATGCATACTTGTCTTTTAGTTTATTTGAACTATTTAACATGCTAACCATGGCTGCTTCTAACAGCGGATACTATTAACATGATAATTAGTCGCTAAACAGTACTTTGATACACTAAATTATATCACGAGGAATTCAAAAATATTGCATTATATAACTTTTTGGGGAACTTGTCATGTTTTGGCGCAATATAATTTCACAAAGAAACAATGTAGTGTCTTTTACATTTTATTGATCTTTCAATATAGGGCCTAACGTTAATCGCATTGAGCCATGTTAGCAGTAAGAGAAAGAAATGATCAATGTCGGCTTGCATTAAAAGCTCAAAGAAGAGTCAAATCGCTTGGTAACATTTACTTTCAATAAACAATCCATCGCTTGACATTTTGGGGGGTACATTTT
>WXZC020000532.1:0-11752 GCA_011317855.2 Paelopatides confundens
CTCTTACTTCCCATAACAGATAGACGGACATACATACATACAGATGGAACTAGATAGACAAAGATATATACAGATAATTATGTATGTATGTAAGATAAATAGGTAGGTAGGTAGGTATGTGGATAGCTAGAATTAGACCAGTTGAAAATTCCATTAAAACTGCTAGAAACCAACTGGAACCAGTCAAAATGTTGAATGGTCTGGACTGGAATTTCCTAATGGGTGTATGTGTGTACTGTGTATATCTTCTTTGACAATTGATTAGTCGTATTTATATTCAATGTGAATTTAGCACGGTGGGAACGGGAGCATATGTGTGAGTTAACCATATACGCAGAAGCGTACGGGCCAATATTTCGCGGTTGTGTGAGTACCACCCACACGGAATATGTTGGGGAATAATTCAGGGGAAGCTTTTTACCCTGTGGAAAAGCCTCTCAGTGCTAATAAATATGGTACGGGAATGTATGTTCTATGTGGCTTGGGCAAGTGTCCCTAAACTCACATAGCCTACTAAGTTAGTTATAAGTCGAGATCGTTGACGGAAAGGCAGTGGGGAGGGTAGTAGTGGTATCAAGGGGAAGGATATCCACATTGGAATTTGTTTGCGGAATTAAGGGTGCTCAGATGAAAAATTATATCTTTCATCCTTTTACCTCTACCCCTCGCATTTTCTTCTCGAATTTAGACGAATTAGACAAATCTACCTAGCGATAAGTGGGGGATATATCCCAGTCCCATGTGTACTCCTGCCCTTTTAGAAATATTTGAAGAAGTAAGGGTACTTTAATGTAAAATGATGCTACCTCCCACACAACCCGACATTTTCCCCTCGAATTTCGACAAAATTGAATTTTAAACTTGGTGAGAAATGGGTGGAATATAAACCACAGCCCCCCTCTGTATCCGCATCCGTATTGAGACATTGTTTTGCAGAATAAAGGGTACTTAGATGCAACATGATGATATCTTAAATTCCCCATACCTCTTCCCCATCGACATTTTCTTCTCGAATTTGGACGAATTTGGAAAATCGAACTTATATATATAAGGTAACGTGTATATACTGCAATCTGTAGATGACACACAGAGCTAGACAATGTAGCATTTAATGTAGCATTCCCGTGTTGCAGTCCTCCGCGTGAAAACTCGCTCCGTGGTCCATGAGGAAGGGCAGAGATGTTTATTAAACAACATATACGGCGATATATAAATTCGAGCAGTTCGGTTCAAAATTCAACATTCTGGCAAAAAGTCAATCCCCAGTGACGATGCCACCGGGGGGGGGGAGTATATATCTCCTTCCTCGACATGTTCGAATTCGTCCACATTCGAGGAGAAAATATCGACATACAGAGGCTGGGGATTTATGCACCATTTTGCATCTAATCACCCTTAATTCCGCAAAAATGTCTCAACTTGGAGAGGATATTTTACCAATTTCTCGCCAAGTTCAATTTGCCCAAATTCCGAGTCGATGGGAAATGTCCGGGTGGGGAGGAAAGGTAGCATGATTTTGCATTTAACTACCTTAGTTCTTCTAATATTTCTGAAAAATAAGGGGTATACCGGGGACTGGGGGGGGCACGTTCCCCACTTCTCGATAAGTTCAATTAAAATGTCTAATTTGTCTAAATTCGAGGAAAATGTAAAAGGGGTTGAGGAAAAGGGATTTAAGATATCATAATTTTGAATCTAACCACCCTTAATTCCGCAAACATTTTCAGTATCGATACCCCTTCCGTTAGACCTCATCTTCCCTCTCCCAATATTCCCTTCCTTCAATGTTCACGAATCACGACATATAACTAAATTAATTTGGGAATTTAAAGCCAATGGCTCAAGCCACACAGAACCATTCCCGTATATCACTGGATTTTAGCACTAATGGGAATTTACACATGGTAGAAAGTCTATTTTTCAGGAGGTTTCCCCTCAAGTAAAATTGTCCCAGTTGGTATTGTTGTGAAAGCGATAACTTATACTGTGGTATAAGATATGGTTCATGTTTGTAAATTGTAAAGTTTAAAGTCTAGAGCGTTATATTTGTAAGAACATAATCAAGGAGTTCTTCTTTATTATTGCTGGGATCGATCAGGGTTTTTATATTAGTATTCAGAATATGCAAATAGTTGTCTTCTAACAACCTACACAATATAAAACCTTCGGCAGTACTTCTATTGTAACCAAAGTTAATATGGTGAAAATTGAGATCACAAACGAGAATGTATTACGTCTTGTTTTGCACTTCAGAATAACAGAATAAAAAAAAAGTGGTGTGCTTGGAGGATTATAGTAAGTGACTATATTTACATCCCTATTTCCAACAGAAGCGAGAACCTCAAGATATTGATATTTTTCAAAAAGAGAGTCAGTAACATTAACAACAGGTATATAAACTGTTATAGCCAGTACTCCACCCTGGTGACATCTTTTCGAAAGATAACATAGCCCGGGATATCAAGATGAGTAGAGGTTGAGAGTTTGCTCTCTTGAATATAAATAATGGTTGGATCATATTTGTAGATTTCATTCATGAGTAAATCAAAGTTTAATACGATATTATTTATGTTTAGTTGGGGAAGGGCTACATACAGATGTGGGGTTTATGACATTGTTTAGTCCATCGGTGGTTATAGCTAAATATAAGTGCATGAGAGCTGATACAATCATATACTTTATGAGTTCCCCCACCTCCACATTTAGTTTAAGCTTAGTAAAGACTGAATTAATTAGATCTACAGTGAAATTTACAATCTTAACTTTGTTGTGAGTCGATATTTTATGTTGAATATCCAGGATATTTGTTATATCGTTCTGAATATTGACAGTGATCTGTGCATACATTTTAGTTTGCTTTGAGACATCCTTTATACATGGCAATGTGGTTACCACCACAGTTAGCACAACACTGGTTTTCTCGATCGTTTTGGCATGTTTTAACTCTGTGAGAGCCACCACACCTTAGCCATTTTGGGTCTTGCTTACAGTCACTGTAAATGTGTCCAAAGCCCTGGCATTTTAAGCATTGAAGTATTTGTGGGGGTTTCATGGTATTCCTCCACTCCCTGCCTACTAAGTAAAACCCAAAGTAACGCCATCATTAACTAAGCCATTTTGATCTTGCATTCTTTGGAATATAACTTTAACTTTCTAAGTAGGATTTCCTGTTATGTTACTTATTAGTCATTTTACAATAAATGGTTTAAATCCTTGGTCTGCTTTTTCTGTTACAGATAGTTCCAATCCATAAATTACTACAGAATACAATTTAGTTTTGGTTTTCTTTGGTCAGTTTGTGTTAAGGATCCCCAAGTTGTGAATTTTGTTTCCATGGTTTGAGTAGTACTGCGGTTAATTTAGCATCTAGAGGAGTTATTTCAACACCGCTGTTCCTAAATACTACAATGTTCTTAATTAGAGCATCTGATTTATCTAGTTTAATATCTCTGGCAATGGTAATATGGTTCTGTGAGATACTTTGTTTGACGCCAAAAACAAAACATCTTTTCAATGACGTTTGTTTGTGAATTTAAAAAACTGTTGCCATGGACCTTTGTTTTGCTTGTTTAAGGAGATTCAATTATTGGTCTTTTTCTAGAAACAGTATGACACTCATTAGGGTTTACGTCTGAGCCAGAAGTATTAGGGTCGACAGCCATTTTAGAAAGTACTCTACCGATGTATGTACTGGATAAGGGACTAAAAGTGCTTCCAAATAGGAGTAAGAGAACTTGATCTTACCAGGAAGAGAGTTGAGTCCCTTCCTCTCCCCTTAGACAGACACGTACGGCCTGCAACAGCAAAAGTGAAAAAAAACAACACTGGACTATACCTCTCTCTCTCTCTGTACGGCCAAACGTCTAGACGCTGCACATAATCGGTCTAGACACGGCCCATAAATCTAAAATGAACAAAGAAACACAGAAAACGTTAACGAACAACGGCACTAGTATGTAAAAATACAATATAAACCCGTTGGATATACGGTGTGTGGTATGCATAGACCCAGAGGGACCAGACACACTATACAGACTGCACAATACACGGAATGTAACCAAAAAAATGAATTGAATGAACTGAATGCACTGAATTGAAACTGAAACTGAACTGAACTGAACTTTGGTTCAATCTATTTATTTCATTTATCTCCTTTATATATCCTGGGGAGTTTCGAACAGTAAAAATGTGGTTTCCATTGGCCCTCTGCAAAATAAATAGTTTTATATACAGCATTAATAATTATGAAAGAAAAAGTACATACAATAATTATTCTAAGATATACAATTCTTATTTTAAAATATTATAACATCATTTTAACACATTACATATTATAGTATTTTAAAATATTATGAACGAAAATATAAAAAATACCAAACCAAACCACTTATATTAATCAATACCATCAATAAACACAAATACAAACACAAACACAAACTAAAATAATTAGTGACATTTTAGGTAGTTCAGATTTGAATACATGACGTGAATTGGAAGTTCTTACATGAGCAGGTATATTATTTCAAATTTATGTTCTAATCATGGGGAAGCTCGTTGGATGACATTCTTTGTTTAGCTAATGGGACCTTAAGCATCATTTCATCTTAATGTATTCTAACGAGCGCAGTTGATATATAAAGGCTGTGGATTTTTAGGGAGACTCACAAGACTCGAAGTCCGTGATCTATGCTGCCTGTTTTGTCATATTATTATGACACCGAAACTGTGCGATTATCATCGGTTTGCTGTAACTATTGGTTTGCTGAATCGAAGACCCCTATCATACTGTTACTAATACTACTATACCATGTTACTGCTAACGAAGCATAATATGTGTGTATTGGAAGGAACCGAACTAGATACTATGATATATGGCCTATATTGCTACGTCGGAAGAATCTCAGTTACTACCATCATTGCCGTACTGAATATCAGCGTTCGTCATCTAACATAATATACACCACTCGCAAAACCTACGATAGTCAGGAATCCAAATAAAAAATAACCTGTCTGCAGAACATGTATCACCGAATGGGACTGAACCTAGTTACTAAAGTATCTATTTTCTAAGCCTAAGCTCAATTTATTAATTTATGTTTTTACAAGAAGAGAACTGAACAAGAATTTTCCGACAGCCTATTTTAAATCTAAATTGAGGCTCTACTTTCATTATTCCGTGTAACTGGTACGTGTGCACCTTATTTGCATTATTTTGTCCGATTACTCATTCCGTAACACTTGGCGTTAACGAATTCAAACAGTTAATACAAGAACAGCCTTTTAAAAATAAAGTTGAACTCTTTCATAGAAAGGCAACAAGTTAAATTCTGAAAACATATCAGTCTCATCGAAGAATTAGTCAGGTGGCTATTTTGAGACAATTATTAGCGTGTTGATGTAGTACTTGTACCTACCACCGAATACAATGCTGCAATAGTCAGGATCTGGTTCGAATAGACTTGAAAAAAGGTGTACAAGCTGCTTTGGAGGACACAGTTACGTATTGTTTTGAGCATATCAAACTTAAAATATACGGCTTTCTTAACCACTAGCGGATCCAGGGGATGCAACTGGCCCGTTGCTGCACCCCGATAATTCCAATGAGATTAACAATGTCACGAATTGTCATGCTGAAATCTGAAACACACGTTTTTTTCTCTACAATACTTCGAGGTTTCAGACTTACCTTTCTGAATATCCAACCAAATCGATGGCTTCTGCCAATATTCACATAATTATAGAAATTTAGTAACAACCTGAATAATTTTGGCCCGCCTCGCGCGCTCGTATCCACTTTCTCCCCTCTTCCCCAATATTGTGAAGTAGGCCTACTTAACGTTTGTCGCCTTCAGTACGCACCAAAAAGTAACAATACTAACCCACCCCCAAATAGGTCATATGGCTTACCTTCTTTTCTGTCAATTTGGTGCCACCACCCCTGCTCTGCCTTATTTTTTCAACTGTTAAAATATCTGCTAAGCAGGGGCGCAACCATTTGGTGTAGCCCCTCTTAGAAATGATTGTGTTGGGCGAATCGTGTGGTTTTTCAGGAACATAATGCCGTTTGTCGAGTATAGTCAGATGGGTAGATTTACGTTCATCCGGTTCACACGCGGGTTTACTAATACCCCTAAAAATGATTGACTGTCGGGCGAATATTGCGTTTTTATAATCATGGTAAATTATCCCATTCGGTAAGTGTATTGTCGTTCAGGTCGAGCGATGATCCATCTAACATATCGGTTAGATAGGCATGATAACGGGAGGTTGTATGGTGACAACTACCCCACGTCACATTTTTGTCTTATAAAAAAGTAGAATTTTTGTAGGTTATATATTGCACCATTTTGCAGGTAGGTGACCTTAAAATTCTAGATTAACCATGGGCAGAGATCACAATTCAAATTATTCTAAAAAGTATGAAATTTCCCCTTCACTTCCGGAAATCTGTTGATTGGTCATAAAGGAATTAGTATTGTAATTTTCGAAGTTATGGCGTTGTCGAAAATATGGGACGTTTTGTCGGGACAACCATATAGCTTTGTCGGGTAAAAACTTTGTAAACCCCGCACCTTCAGTCGTGTGACCCGATTAACCCAATGGAGCCACATCTCGGTCATATTACTATAAAATGGATTTTTAAGGTCACATATTGCTAGACATTGTCTACGAGAGACATTGCAAATTAGAAAATTGGTTAATATGTCGGAGATGGGATTCAAAATATACGTTCATATGTTGCTCAATTTATAATGATTTAATAGCTAAGTGAATGTATATGAATGGTTTATTCCCTCTGTACTCACTTGACTTTTCTGGGGTTCCCACCAGTACTTTTCTCCTGGACCCCCGGGGAATATATGTGTCATCCACTCATGCCCCTGGTGGGTTTGGATAACTGTTTGTCTGCCGATAATTATGTCGCTCGTATTTGGGGGGTTGAAGGAATATATGCATTGTTATAAGTAGCAATTAATGTTTTGACATTGTTTATACAAATCATATTATGATGGTCTTATGATCTCTATGTTGTACTAGACGTGGGCTGGTAGCTCGATTTTGCTTACCAGTCGCGAATTCTGCACTCCTGTTCATTTGGGGTTGCGACATTTTCTTCGTCGTCACTGAATGTTATATCTCAGAGGTCCTCTCTCCGCTTTGACAGATAATGCATCAGTAGATAAGTTAAAATGTATCCCATTCCAGATGTCAATTTCATTTACGGAGTATTCAACAACCCAATAGAGTGAACTAAGCAAACATGTTTCGTATCTAGGCCAAATAAACAACGCCTAGTGGTGGGTGGCTGCATGTGAATCCTTATATATAATCCAAATATATTATCGTACGATAGATAATCACTTAAAAGACATGTTTAAAGTTGGAATATTGTGCTAAATACAACCGGTGACACGTAAAAGGTAATGCATTCATTAAAAAGACTTTCAAACTTCCCTGGTATTTTCTGAATAAAAAATAATACATTTTCTTAAAATGTTCTCTATGAATGTTCTGAGTTTCGAAGCTATTTTCTGTTTTACATGTTTATGAATGATTCCATATATATATATATATATATATTTGACCGCCGACTACGTTATTCCTTTAAGTACATTTTTTTCATTCAACATCTGCTCACCTCAAATAAACTTTCGCTTCCACCAAAAGTAATATACACCGTATGCTCAATATGAGGCTACTAAATATTACATGTTAGATTTCTTCTTGAGATACTGTTTTTATAATATGGGCATCACATACACATATACACGTTGATACACACGACGTACGAAGAGAAAATCCAACATAGACGAAACACATGCATGTATGGACGGAAAGCAAAGGAACTAAATGATATAGTACTAAACAATTTGACATGGCAAGACGTACCATTCCTGAAATTGTCAAAACAATTAAATCAAAAGGTAACATCTACTCTATAATTATTTGTAATATTCAATCAAGGTCCATTTATTGTTTCTGTCCATTTATTCGTTAAATCACTTATGTCCAGTGCCATCTAAGAATGGGTGGTTAAAGCAGAGAGTTGCAACGAGCTTCAGTCACATCCATCATTTCCGCCCTAAAAGAAAGAAAGAAAGAAAGAAAGGAAGAAAGGCTAAGATGAAGTTGACGGTAATCAGATGACGTTCACTGTTATATTTAACTTCTTTTAACTTTTCCCAGCAGAAGTGTAAAGTAATATATATAGGTTATTAATACAAATTTTATTTTCTTAAATTATGCTTTAAGACCACAAGGACCACAAGAGGCTCATCAACTAACGCACATACTATTATGTCAGGTCATGTACCCAGAAGAAACACGAAATATCATTAAGAAAACATAATACTTCCATTGGCTTATATAACATGTTTACAATTTATTATAAATGTGTCAAGGACAAATAGTGTGGAACTTCATTGTTGGGTGTTTTGATTAAGTTATTTTTTTTATAAGAATTTACTGATGGATTTATAAAACAGACAATGTATTTTCTGAAAGTTGGGTAGCATGGCTAAGATCCAAGGGAGTTTATTGATATTTGACTAATCTCCCGATGAAAGTTAAACGAATACTGTCTATAAGTGAAGACTAGTGGACACGCTGGTGTGCTTACAAAATATACATAAATGCATACAAAGCCAAAAAAACACATTCGAAAATATTATCTACCGACGACATCTTATAGCCATGAAAACATTTTTAGTGAACAGAATGTGCCATTATTTCAACTTATTAATAAATTATATTCGATGAGTCATCGGAAAGTTGTTAGATATAAACAGAAAAGAATTTATTCCTAGCTTGCGAATTACTCATTGAAATGAACATTTTCAAAGTGGGATCTGATATCAACTATGGTAAAAGTTTCAATATTTCAAGATTTAAGCATCATGAAATCAAATCCATATAATTATAATTGTATATATTGGCGAATTTAAGATGGTTTTCAACATCTGGATATAGCAGCTATTGACAACAGAGTAACAAGTGTTTTCGAGCCCTTGTTTAAATTGACTTCACCGTCTTTTCAGATAAAGATATTTGTAATGCACTGGATTAACATTAGCAATTAGATGTGGACTGAGATACAGACATTAAGTTTGCATTCATTTTAACGGTGAACATCATAACACGAAAGCGATATATATAAATACAATTTTTCAAAATACTGTATGGCTATGGATATATACACTCTGCAAGTATACGAAATATTTCTCGCATGGGGTTGGTAACTGGGGGGGCTAATCGTTCTATGAATTATAGTACTACACCGGTAGATTACACACCATGCAGAAGGTCGCGCCAGAGAACGAAGTGGACCCGAACTTAGCTTTTAAATGCAATGATTGAAGATACTATATTCGGTGAGGGATCACGGGCATGACATCCAAGTCGTGCTTAGAACCGTGACCAAGGTCTACGGAAGAGATTCAATATATACCAAATACATATGTTGTTATGTACAGTGCCATTAATTTAACTTTAAACGTTGCATTAACTCTTTAAAAAAAAATCGTTTCGTTTTCAGAGATTCATCGTAAAAGTAAAATGAAATCTCCGAGATATTAAGACATATGTATTAATGTATGAATATAAGAGCTTCTAACTCTCATTCCGCCCTTATAGTTTTAGTTTATAGTTATAGTTTAATTTATTTTACGCTAAGCTGCCACATATACATGTGGGAAGCCGATATGGCTTGTAACATACACTTCACCTATAGGTGGGTAAGTCATTGCAAATACAGTTGTTCCATATTTTACTTACACCATAACAAGTTGTATTATTTGTTACCTTTTCTAGTGTACATCATTTGTCAACATTCATGTTGGCCTAAACACTCTTGTAACCTAATATTTAAAAAAAAAATGTCAAATGAGAAAATAAATTTGAAGTTTATATCTGAGTATTTCGTAAAACACCCCTCACCATCGCAAACCTACTTGTAACATTTTTGTTTTATAGTTTTGCCTGAAACAAAAACCCCGATTATCCGAACTGCTCGGGACGGGAGGTAGTTCGGATAACGAACAACTTCGGGTAATAGGAGTTTCATTTCTATACGTGAATTAACACTAAATAGTATGCTGAATGATGTCAAATATATATCATTTGAATTATTTTATTTGTGTCTCTGTATTTTCTTTGCATGGTTGCTGAAACTGAACTTTTCTAATGTTTGTTAGTGTGTTTTTCCTTTTCTCTCGCGCGCCATATTAGCTGAGATGCATTATACAATGTTACCCATACTGTAAAGTAGGTCTAGTTGTTGCAGTATTACAGGAACATATTATTACGTTAGTAATGCTGTTGGGAAAGCGTGATGCATCATGGTGTAGTGAAAGCGTTATTATGATTTTGAATAATTTTATAAAATAAAATGCAAGATATATAACCAAACTGTTACATATACATTTGAGTACATACCACTGCTTCAAGTGTAAAGAAAATAGTCATCCATGATTCGCTGTTATTTTGGTACGGGGGGCCGCCTTGGTATGTATTCGATCATTTCTTTACATATAAGATACCCTGAAATTGTGGCCGTATCTACATCATTATTATGTTTTCCGCTATTGGACTTGTACCCAGGCTCAACCCCCATAATAAAGAATTTTGTAGAATCCTACCCAATTCTACAGAAACTCATATTTCCTACAATATTATGTATATAAAGTGGTGTTTCTATAGAAATATAAAGAATAATTAGGATCTTACACACATGTAAATAAAATGACACAATGCAGGAAATATTTAAATTGAAGTGTTAATTAAGGGCATATTTTCAAATGAACACCAAACGTTCTGATAAAATGTTTCTGTTCAAGTCGACGTAACACTAATTACAGAGTGACGCGATATGTTGCATTAATAATGGCAATAATAAAACACACAGTGACGGATCCAGAGTACCTAACTACCGGTCATGATTCGTATTTGGCTTCTACTCCCCCCTTCAAATTAATGCATACCTTACATTATTTTGCTATTCTGGAGCACATATTTGTATATTAATCAGTTGTAATGTAATGAGGCGGTACTGAAGCATTTACTAACATGAACGAAAACGGGTAGGCCCTCGAAAATAAGTGTAAGCACAGAAATACAGATCGAGGTGGAAAGGTTTGTTATATCCTGAATGATACGTTTAAAATAATTTACAGACCAGATGTAATACATCACTGAAAAAAGGCAAGGGATAAAGGACTGATAATAATATGATGGGATTTATTTAATCGATGAAGTGTAAGTGATTCTTGTGTATGATTCATTGTACGGTACGTGTATAATATTCATTGCTTGTGGCAGGACAAAACAATACTTCCATAAGCTAACTACTTCCGTTCAAGTTTAATATTTGTCATGAATGTTCATTATATCTTATTAGATGCTTTTTATACTTAATATATCAATTGTTATATTCGTTAAAGTCTCCATTTGATATTTTATATTTACACTACTTTTCCACATTGACATCGCCAAGTCCAGAAATACAATTTAACCTCATGTCCGGTGCATGTCCGGTGAATTTTCTGAGCTTCTACAAATATCATCAGAGTAACTCTGTGTGTCATTTCGTAAGAAATAAATATATTCACATTCATCGGTGACAGCGTGAGAGAGTGACTAGCCTACATTGTGAAACAGTTGGACGTCTGACCTCAATATTCGTCCGTTACAGCTGCTTTGATTAACGACGGTGACCTCAACTGGAAATACATCCGGTTGCGTTTTCTCAGTTGGC
>WXZC020000533.1:0-11747 GCA_011317855.2 Paelopatides confundens
TTAGCCTTCAGCAAGGAATAAAAATGTACATCAAAAGATACAAATGATAGCACCATTTTGCATGTAAGCCCCCTTACACAAACAAACATTATTTTAAAAGCCACAGCCCCATCCTTGCAATTTTCCCAAAAAAATATCAATTTTTTTCCTAAAAGAATAAAAATTGTAGGACATCAATGTATTTCAAAAGATGTAAATGATAGCACCATTTTGTATCCATTCCCCCATAAATTTCTCAAAGGAGAGGGGTTCACTCTCCCAGGATGGACATCCAGGGAAATTTGAATCTTCTGCATGGTCAATGTCCTGTACATATCCACCTCTGCTGTAATTTTATTGATAGGTTAAGCATGGGATGGGATTTAGAGACTAGAGCCACAGACTTCTGAGGAAAAGTATGGGATTGTGGGTTAAAAAGGTTCTGGAAAACTGCTATAGTTGATTCCAAAGTGTTGGAAGCAGGTGGCAATCCATTCTTCAGAGGGAATGAATATTCATGAATAAACATGGTAATGAGAAAATTGAGGCAAATGATGGGAGCCAAGAATGTTGATGGTCTACCCAAACTCCCTTTCCCACTGAGTGTGTGGATAGGAGCATAAATCTCAATGGTACATCTGAACTGATTAATGAAATTCCAGATATAAAAGAAAACAAGAGACAAATTGAGTGTTATTAAAACTTTGGAATTCTTCCTTCTTCAAACTGTATAATTTACAGTATAAAAATATGGAGAAACAAACAAGTGATATACTGACATTGGTACTGTCAGGCTAAACTTACAAGGCTGTTTAGATCATACCCACCCATCTAAAAACAAAACAAAACAAGGAACATAGATCATACCCACCCATCTAAAAACAAAACAAAACAAGGAACATCCTCAATAACTAAGATGGCAGGAGGAGAGAGTGAATAAGCACACTCGTCTCTAAACTCTTTCACTTTTCTACTTTTGACCATTTTTCTCTCATCCTCCAATTCCACAATACTCAGTGACATAGTCAGGGAGGGTGAGGGGGTAAATAGAAGCCAATAACCCCTTATCAATCAAGTCATAGCCAATTAGTTTGCATATAGGTGGTGACCACAACATGTATTTATTTTTAGAAAAGGGGAAGCAACAGGATTGATTATCTCCCCAAATCAAGATAAATTCCCTCCAAAAATGACAATACTTTGCACATACTAGTGACCTTACAAATTTTGATTATCTCCCCAAATCAAGATAAATTCCCTCCAAAAATGACAATACTTTGCACATACTAGTGACCTTACAAAATTTTTCTTTCAAAAAAGGGGATGGGGGAACCCCCTGCCCATTCAAAATCCTGGATCCTGGTTATGCCACTGACAATACTGATGTATACATTTTCATTGTCAAACATTCTGGGTGTGGGCAAGTAAGTCCTAACATATCATACACACATTAAGACACACTTTCAACAAAGTAATGAATTGGTCAAGTGTAACTGGTGCCAAATGTTACCATCCTCAAATTTGCCAAAACTTTTCCATAGTAATTTTTGAAGGGTTTACCAAATAGAGTAAAGAATATGATTCTAAAAACTAGTACTAAAATGACATATAGCTAGAGGTATCTTGGGTATATCATGACATCTTTGTATTAATGAGCTGTATCACAGCGTGACAGCTTTACACAAAGCCTCATTTCATCTCGGTCTATCCCCCCAGCCCCAAAAGTATTTGTCAAAATCCATCCTTTTCACATCCACCACATTTTTTTTTATGGATTGACCGATGGCAGAACAGAAACCCTTTTAAAAAAATGTATCTGCCTAGATTTAGTTTTAAACAAACATTATCTCCAGTTAAGGAATAAGATATCTCACAAGGGGCATTCACATATCAATGTGAAATGTCTTTGTCGTTCACATAATTGTCAGACACTGGCCAAATCTTGAATAAAATGTTCCTGAGAAAATATGCTACCAAGATGTGGACTTTCATGATATCTAGTCTAGAAATTGTACAACAAAATTTTGACACAATCAAAGTTTCCCATCAGACAATACATTGAAAGATTCACTTATGCCAAAGCTTCCCTCTCTTAACGGTTTTACGTCCGTTTTTTCCCATAATTAACGGGTTTAGATGTTACATCCAAACCCCAACTGGCCCCACTCTGATACTTTAATGCTGAGCACCCAGCAGTAGAAATGTTACCTAAAAAAACACCCTTATTTTTTCTCTTTAAACATATATACTTTTAACCATCGTAGTATGTACAATGTGTAAACCAGCCTCGTTAAATTTACAACAAATTGCACGCTTGCTATTGCCGTCTGCATTTTGAAAATAACTCGCTTTATTGCTTCATTTTCAAGATTTTTTTGAAAAAGAAAAGAAGAAAAAAAACTGCAGACAACTTTGCCAAGTTCTTATTTTTACTTGAACTTTGTTAATAACTCACCCCGCAAAAATAAAAAGGAAGTTTTCTTGGGTTGTTATTTGGAAGAAACTTGAGAATATAATATTACTGTATATGACCCGATTAATAGCAGCTACTGTATTTCTAATATAATTTCATTAAAGCTTTCTTTATAGTAGGTTTTCTACAAATCTACCAATTAGTCTCTTTGATATCTTAATATACTATCTTATCAAACCAATCATTTCAAAAGCATGCATAATAATAATAATAATAATAATAATAATAATAAAACATGATAATAATAGCAATATTTATCATCCAAAAGCATACTCATCACTATTTTTCTGCTTCTTCCAATGACATTGGAATGTTTAGTTCTAAGGTTCAATTTATAATTAAACAAGTTGTTTTTCAAAGAAAGATGACTTTAGTGTTAGTATGTTGTAATGGATGTGCGTCTTTGGAAGGAAAATAGTAAACTAATAAAATATCATCTTATACATTTGTTTAAATGTAAATAAAGAAGTACAAAGATATCTAATTATTTTGCTGTGTTATATTGTTAATGGCCAATATAAGTCATATTATAAGATAAATAGCTCCATATACAAACTACTTTTGATATTCCAATGGGGGATGGGTTTTTCTTTTAGGGGGTTTTGTAAAGTTATTTTTAAAAATACTTAATTTCATCATCCCATAATATGACTTATGAATTAATACATAAAAACAGTACTTTCTATGCCTTTTTTTGTATGATAATTCCTTTACCCTGGTTTATAATTAAAGTGGAATAATTTATAATGAGGTCACACAAGAGTACCAAGGTGGTGGGCAGATGCCACTAAGAAATTTTGTTTGGGGGGGGCTATTTTTTTTCGCACCACCAATTTTGGGGGACTGGTAAAAAAAATGTCTGAAATGGGAAAGACACCCTCTCACCCTTCCCCATTATTAACAAATAAGGTTAATTTGATGCAAATTTGTGCTATTTTTTCAATTTCTAAGTAAATCTCCACCCCCCAAATCATAGCTCCCCTAGGTTGAATCACAGTTCCCACCCCCCAGGTTGAATCACAACTCATTTCGTAATTGGCAATCTAGCCATAGTATCGCTAAGGTTTGGCATATATATTTTTAAGTAAAAAAAAAAAATTAAGTGGGGGAGGAGTGAGAGGTGGCAATTCCCAGCCTCTTCCCCATGGTTGTGACATCTTGGTACTTATTTGGAAGAGAGGATACATACCAAAGAGGTAACAATACTGAAGAAGAGAGGGGGTTAAGGTTGATAGCATTCAAACAATTTCAGGCTTCGTGCCCTTCAATATAAGGAAAACATTTTCTAAATCAGATTGGACAGGCTGGTTACTAGTTTAAAAACCTCATTATCTTCATTGGAAATTTTTTGAGGGGGGAAATCACCCCACCTCCTTGCCCCTATGGCCAGCTGCCACTAGTGGTGGGTAATTAATATCAATCTGTTTTGTTTCTTCTTTCATTTGATTATAAACAAAAACCTTTTTATCATATACCCCAAAATACCATCATTCTAGAATATTATCCAAGTAAAGAAGAAACTATTGGTCTCACCCCCCCCCCTCCCCCCAAAAAAAGAAGAATATACTTGCATTTCATAATATACAGTAAATAAACAAGGAAACAAAAATAAATAAAATGATGATTCCATATATCCTGCTAAATATTGAGTGACTACATGATAACTGATTTGTCACAAAAAGTGATTAAAGTCATTAAAGTATAGAAAGAAATATCAAGTTTAATATATATATAATATATATATTTGATATAAACACCACTCTTTCATTCAAAAATGTTTGCAACCAAATAATTAGTTACCCCACAAAGTACCCTTGCAAATGTTCCCCTATATATACGTTCTAGCTCAGTGTCTCCAGAATAACTGTTGATAGGAGAATGGCCTCAAGAATAGTTGTGTAAGTTTATTTTATCCAGTGAAATATTTACCTCATGGTGTATGATTTGGAGATTAAAGAAATGGCAAGGGGAGGAGCTACATAGGCAGAGAGGGAAAACAGAGGTGGTGGGGAGAGGGGAAAGTTAGTAGAGATATTCTGCTACCCTCACTACACCCAGATTGTCAACAATTTGTTTTGTACACTTGGCTGACAGGCTAGGCTGGCCATTAGTAGCCAGACAAAAAGTTACACTTTTCTGGAGTTTTAGCTAAAGACTCTAAATGCAATATCAGCTTTCACAAGAATGAAAATCTAGACAATATGTTATCAATTGCTTGTGATTATAATATGTTACGATAGACTATTTATTATTATTTGGTGATTCATGTGATGGAGTTGGCACAAATATCTTACTATTCCACAGGACTATGGATTTAAGGATTCTACTTGCCAGACGTAAGTTTAACTTGTCCTGGGCAATTGGGTAGGGGGGAAGGGATTTGTCAAACTTTCATACATCCATACTCTCATTATCAGATGTTTTCCAGCTGTATATGCCACCACTGCATGTCACCTCTATATAATCCCAATGTTTATGTAAGTAACCTTCAAATTTTTAAACAAACAATTATTTGGTTCCATTGAAATTTAAAATAAAACAATAATAATGATAAACATCTAAACCATACCTTAAAGAAAGAAAAAAAATATGATACCCGACAAAGCTGTACAAAGATTTTTACTAACAATGTGGTCTTTGTTGTACGAAATTGACATAGAGGGTTGTTAAAAAAAAAAAGTCCATATTTTTCAAAGTGAAAAAATGATGAACGGGAGGAGAAAAGTAAAAAGAGCAGTTGAGAATTCAGTATAAAGAAAAAGAAGCCTCTTTTGTCACACAGTACCCATGCTTAACAACAATACTATGAAAGGCTGCTTGGGATTCTTTGGACAGAATCGGGTAAACTCAGGTAAACGTTGATCAGCTATTCTACGGCAGGCTTAAACTATTGAAAACTATCTGGCAGGATACAAAAGAACAAGGACGAACATATAGCAAAATCCACCCCCCACCCCCAAAGAGAAAAAACCCATTATGGGTCACGTACAGCATTATTTGAAAGTAATAATGACTCAACATTTACAGATGACAAAGTTGCATCTATTTTTCCCTTTTTTTTAAACTTCTACTCATATTAAATGATGCAAGTAGTCGGATGACAGTCACTTTCGTTATTGACAATATTTATCGTGATTCTACAGTAACTTCCAAAGAACGAACATGTGGTTGCAAAACAATGCCGACACAGATACAAAATCTATAACAAAGATCAAGCCTCATACTGCGAGATGGGAGTACAAGTAGAATCTAACATTATATTAATCTGAACTACAGTCAACATCTTAATTTTATAACTATTGTCAAGATCTTAACAATATCAAGAAGATTTAAAGTAAAAATATCTCAAATCTATTTTTCAGAGGTAATTCAATTTCTGTGACGTTTTTACATCATGAGCCAAACATTTTGCTTTAAAAAATGAAAGCAAGAAGCAAAACCACTCTTGATAAAAATTAAGTGTTTTTGAATTTTCACTGTATATTTTTTACAAGAGCATTATTTGAATAGTTTTCCCATCGAGATGAGAGTGTTATTCATATTCAAGGTACTTTCTAAGTTGTTAAGTATTATTTTATACAGCTATAGCTGGTCGAATTCACTAAAAAAACAAAACCTGCACGTTTTGGTTCGAGTGAAATCTTTTCAAAGTAGTTTTCCAACACCTCATATACTGTACACACACACCCCTTGTTGTTTCTATTTGTACAATACTTCACAAATCATGAAACAAACTGAAGAATAAAAGTGTGGACTGTCAACTATTCCGTTGAACAAAATGTTGCCACTTTAAATTATGAAAGACATGTTCACTGGAAATATTTAGTATGACAAAAGGCAGCTACTCTGCAGTTTGCTGTTATCTGTAATGATACCCCTAAACAAACACTGTTCCAAGTTCATCTCTGATCCATCAATTAACTTTTATCACTTTTTTTGGGGCTTTTGTATCTTATTCACATACATTTAGAAAAATCAAAAGTATATTTGAAAAGTAAAATTTTCTCAATTCACTATTCCAAAATTCTGCTGAAAAATATCGTATTTTGTTATATCCACCCGACATGCATCTTGTTTTACTTTACCTATCAAATACATTTGTTTAAATTTTATTCATGAGCAGGATCCCTTTCTACAGAGGCTTTGTTAATTGTATCATCTCTGGAGTAAACACTGATGCACATAATTGCAGTGACATATGTCAACACTGCCCTCTTCCCAACCCTCAACTTTATAACCCGTTCTTTTCACCTAGTACTACACGCTAACCAGACATTCACATCTAGCCAATATTAGTTTATACATTTTTGCTCTTTTCGTCAAACTCCTTGACCACCTGGATTCTGTCTCCATTTTTCGCTCTATCTTCCGATCTCTTTTTTTTCTTCTTCATGTTTTTCCCGGACATTATCATATCCCCAAAGCCATACTGGTGAGCAAATGCATACCCAGACCTGGCCGACGCTGGCCTCCTCTTGCCGCTCTTTGTCCTGAAGCTGCTGCGCACAGAGCCGAGACCGCGGACGTCTGTCAACTCTATGGTGTTGGACGGCTTCTCTCTCTCTTGTCTCTGTTGCAGTCTGATCTCATGAGCTCTAGAAGGAAAGACATCCATGTGCAACGATCTCTTACCAAGAATCGGCAGTATGAGGATCACGCAGCTTAACAGCATCGAGAACCAAAATGTGGGTAACCTAATCAACTGGAAGGGCACGCCCACGTAATTAAATGTTAAAATATCATAGAGAAATGGGCTATACACTAAGAAAATGAAAGCCCAGTAAATGATGATACTGCCCCAGGTAACTGCATGCATGAAAATGTTCCAGTACTCGGTATCCAGGGCAATCTGTCAATAGACAAAAGATTTAAAATAATTAATATTAAAGTGGAAAAAATGATATTATGTGGAAAAGGAGGATATAAAACTGATTAAGGTAAAATATGTTATCTTCAGATCATTGGTTCTGAATCCTATATTAGCTACAATTTATTTATCTTCCAAATTTAAAATAATTTTATTCATTAACATTATTCAATGTTGACAAAATATATATTATAAAAAAAAAAAAAAAAAGCTTCATCTACAGCCACAAGTATTCGTTGCCTTTTGTAATGCTATTAACTAGGGATGTGTCATTGTATGAAACAGTTATCTAGGACTGTTGTGTTCATCCATCTCTCCTGTTCAGTTTAAAATGACACTGTCCAGACAATAAAACAAATCATTAGGACCCAAAAAAATTATCCCTTGTTTGGGGGGTTCAGTGCCAAGTTTTGCAGAATAGGGCTTGGCAGGCACGTACAATTTTTTCCTTCTAAATTCTAGAGGAGTGGCCGGGTAGAATTGTTTTCACCAACAGATTAACCAAACAAAATACAGTTACTATCACATCTTTTCATGGATAATTTAGTGGGGGAGCTGTGACTGCTCTCCGAAGAAACTATTCGGGCGATCAATTTATTGATCACCTTAGAAATCTGTCAGTCACGATCGCGATGTAATATCATACCTCTGCTTTTGAGCCAGGTTTTTGCGTACTTTAGGATCAATTTTTGTTATGGTTTTAAGTTCTTAAAATTTGTGAAAAATGTTCAATTCCCACCCCTTGTATTACCCCAACTTCGGTAGTAAGGCTACTTACGAGGGAACGTACTTACCTGCTGGAAGATATGCTGATGCAATTTCATGTACGAATAACTTCACCAAATTAAAATTCCAACCCTGGTCAGCCTCTGTGTGACGGACTAGCCTACCCCTAGAACTAGAGGACTGGCCCCTAGTAGCACCCAAAGACCCCTAGCTGTGGGGAGAATGTGCAGGATCCAGAAGGTAAGTATGTTCTGTCATAAGTAGCCCCACTACCGATGGGGGGGGGGTAACTTACATCAGGAACTCCATTACCTTCTGGAAGATGTACTTATGCAGCCTTCCACCGAAGTTGGTGGAGGGAGCCGGGGTACTCGCCAAAACAAACTCAAGCAACAGCATAGACCTGAGCTGTTGGACTGACGTAGGCTACCCTCGTAAGTCCTGAGAAAGGTCCAAACCAGTTCAACATCCTTCCTCTCCAGCTAATCATTAGAGACCCAAGTCCTAAAGGACCTGATAGCCGAGAAGGATCGCCGAGGAAGGACGAGGACATGAGCATTGAAGGGATGAAGGTATTAGAAGATTCCCAGGCAGCAGCCTGCATAATCTCTTCATGGGGAACCCCCCTTATAAAGGGCCAAAGACGTGGAAAGGGTCCAAATGTCATGAGCTCTGGGGCGGACCGAACTAACAGAAGACACTTGTGAGATCGTCTCAACGATCTAACGTGAAATCGTGTCCTTCGAAGGCCCTGAAGAACTGTTTCCGGGAGATATAACGAAGAGAGAGGAACAAGATCCTCTCAATGGTTTGGTCGTATGTAGGTACCACTTAGAGTGCCCGGACAGGACACCAAAACTTGTCCTCCGAAATAGATAAAAAGGAACTAATCCAGGCTAAGAAGATCGGAGCCGGAAGAAAATCCGCAGACTGCGTCTTCGTTTTCCAGAAGGAAGGTGGTCTTCATAGAAAGCTCCAGCAAGGGGCAAGATTCAAGGGTCAAAGGGACTCTTCATCAACAGGTCGAGAACCACCTTCATATCCCAAGGAGGTGCAAGAGAGCGCACCAAGGGACGCTCAAGTGCCATAGCATGCAAAAGAGAGTCCTGGGTTTTAGCAGTGGAGGCTGAGGAGCCTCCCTCGAAACCCCTATGAATCACTCCAATAGCTGTTCCGTAGCCACGGACCATACCAGTTTGAAACCTGGCCTTGAGAAAATCAGCTACATCCCCAAGAGAGGCTGTGAAAGGAGCAATTGCTCGATCAAGACAATTTTCTATGCACTTCGAGTCTCACATCATACATGCGGTAGGTGGAAGCCCTCCTACCAAGGGCCGCCAACAAAGCAGCTTCCTGCAAAATGCCCTCCTCTCGGAAGGTACGCTCAATAATCTCCATGCAGTAAGATGGAGGGTGTCCGGGTGCTCATGAAACTTTCCCCGCATAGGCAGGGAGAGAAGAGACGGCAGGGACGGTAGGAACTTCAGAAAGTCTGCCAAGATCCCCAATAGGGGCTGGAAGCAAAGTTGGGACGGCCAAAACGACACAATCAGGACTTGACGCAATCAGGACTATCCTGCAATAAGGCGCCCAAGCCTTCTCCACCACCCTCGCTACGAGGGCGAAAGGCGTAACCGTTGAGATAGCTCCAATTGAGGGCCAACGCATTGAACGCCAGGCTTCCTCCCGGAGTCGGTACTTGTGACACAAAGCAGGTCAGTTTGGCATTAAGACGAGAGGCAAAGAGGTCCACCGGAGGTACCCCAAAGGTTCCAAAAAACCTGAGCTACGATCTGAGGGTCGAGAGACCACTCCGTAGGAGTCCCCAAGATCTGAGACCAAGCATCTGTGATCGAATTGCCGGAGCCCGGGAAATGAACGGCCCGGAGCGACACCGGATGGCTCTTGCACCACTGGAAGAGATCCCATGACACCGACCACAGTGCCAGCGACCTTGGCCATTGATAAGACACTGCTGAGGTGTTGTTACACTGAATCAGGACAGACTTTGGTCAAGTACTCAAGCAGCTTTAGGTACATAAAGATCCGGAACCCCAATCGACGCAGGTATACCGCCAACAGACGACGGACGGGAGAATGCCCTCTCAAGTGGGTAGGCACCTGACTCTGCGGGACCAACACAGACTGACAAGTCAGGCTCCCATGACTACAATGCAACTCTTGTCGCTGTACTGACGTACTCCGCGCCAGTATGACACTACTAGCCACACCAACCTGCACCTCCGTAACCGAGTCCACCAAAGACGACGAACAGCCACTTACCGGACCAAGCGTCTGACAAGACTACCATAGCCTGTAATGATGGGTGGCCACTAACTGAACCGAATTCAACACCAGTCGTAAGGCTTGACGAATGGCTGACACTCGACCCAAATGCCTGTCTACACACTCCACCGAACAGCCGCTACCTGGACAGAACGTCAGACCACTCTCAAACCTAGGCTGTGACCCTGTCATACATACCAACGAATGTCCGCTACCTGGACCGATCGTTCCACCATTCTCAGTCTGACTAGGCTTCGCCAGTTCTCTCTTTGAACCAAATGCCTGACTACACTTCGCTAATTCTCTCTTCGAACTGGATGTTATATGAGAACCTCTTACTGTCTCTCTACCTCAATTCTCAGACCTAGTTTTTGACCCCTTCTTTCCGGGTTCCATCATAGACGACCGACCACTGTCCGGGCCGGACACCGGACTAGATCTTCCCAGTTCTCTTTGAATCACCTTTCTTACCCGACCCCACAGTCCCATGCGCAGTGGAGGCGGACTATTATTATCGGACATCGTCTCAAATGATTAGACTTTGTTAACCTTGCATAACAGCAATCTGAGAGAACAAATGTAAAATGTTATAAAATAATCATCAAGACAACATAGAATGTTTTTTTTTAAACTCCTTTAAAAATTATTTTGGGGTGAACAGAAGCAGACCTACCCATCCCCCTCAGAGAATGAAAACATTGCACTGTGAGTCAGAAAACCCCAAAAACAAACCTACACTAATTTTTAAGGATAGAGCCTGGAATCTCCATAAAAACAAAGATACAAGGAATTGGGTGAAAAGGGAGAGCTACCAGGGGGTGTAAAAAGGAACAAACTCATCACTACTGGCAACAAAACCCACAAAATTGGGAGTTCAACGCTTGAAAAACTTCAAACAAAGATGTGACGAAGGTGAACAAAGCTTACACTTGATCGTCACAGAGAAAGAATGAGAGGCTAGGACTAGCATTTTGGTGAATTTGGTGAAGTTATTCGCGCGTGATGCGGAAATTGCATCTATTGTATAACTTCCAGAAGGTAAGGGAGTCCCCGGTGTAAGTTTGTGAATATTAAGTGGAGGGTGGAAGACCCCAACCAAGATGAATGTTTAGGCCTTAACAGTGTTTCAAGAAAATACTCTGTAAAAAGTATCCATTGATTGTTTACACAAGTTAGTAATCCTGTGTTCTTGGCAGGAGTCAGTTAAAATGACACTATCCAAACAATAAACCAATCACTATCAGTGTTTAAAATGACACTGTCCAAACAATAAACCAATCACTATCAGTGTTTAAAATGACACTGTCCAAACAATAAACCAATTACTATCAGTGTTTACAATGACACTGTCCAAACAATAAACCAAGCACTATCAGTGTTTAAAATGACACTGTCCAAACAATAAACCAAGCACTA
>WXZC020000534.1:0-11744 GCA_011317855.2 Paelopatides confundens
GTTGCGCCGGTTTGTGGCTGCACCCTATGGGAAGCCCCCCGGGGGGCACGTTGCTGTGACATACTTCGGTGTGTCAGAAGCGAACAGTTTGAAATGAGCACACTTGTGTGCGTAAGAAAGACAAGTCACCGATGATCGGGGAATTCTTGTTAAGCGCTACGATATTGATGGAGCAGCGCTCTATAAATGGTTTCTATGTATGTATATAATTATGAGAGAATATATGAATTATTGATGGCCGTGTGTAAATATAACACATATAGTAAAATACTGTTACAGCTCGCATGGTTTTTCTTTGATGTTTCTAAAATGTTGTCTTTTTCAATACTTGGGATATAGGATATGTTCTTGTTTAATACTGTCAATAGTGTATATGCCTCTGTGGGATTCTTGAAGCTGAATGAAACCCTGAATGGTGCTTTAAAGGAGCTTAGACTATATATGTTCTTTATTGATACTGTCAATGTTGAGCACGAACCTCATACATGACATGTGACTTGGTGTGATTCTTGAAGCTGAATGAAACCGTGCATACCGCTCTGCAATGTGTTCTTGCCTGATATTACCAAATGTTATGCATGCCACTTAGTGTGATTCTTGAAGCTGAACGCCACCCTGAATGGTGCTTTAAAGAAGCCGTAAATGTTATCTTTTTCAATACTTGGGATATAGGATATGTTCTTGTTTAATACTGTCAATAGTGTGTATGCCTCTGTGTGATTCTTGAAGCTGAATGAAAACCTGAATGGTGCTTTAAAGGAGCTTAGAATATATATGTTTTTTATTGATACTGTCAATGTTGAGCACGAACCTCGGCGTACATGACATGTGACTTGGTGTGATTCTTGAAGCTGAATGAAACCGTGCATGTCACACTGCGCCATGTGTTCTTGCCTGATATTACCACATGTTGTGTATGCCACTTAGTGTGATTCTTGAAGCTGAATTCAACCCTGAATGGTGCTTTAAATGTTTTGACTGATCCACATTCCTTATATTTATTTTTTCCTGAATGGTATAATTAGCTACAAACCTCATATATGACATGTGACTTCCATACAATGAGTATAACAACAACAAAATTATACAATGTTTGCTAGATTGCTTTCTCTGCCGGAATTAGTTTGTTCTGCTTTTGGTTTTGATTTTTTTTTTCAAATTTGGTGTGCTAACATTTCCGGTGGGCCCTTCACTCTCAAAATTATTCCGAGAAATTGAGGAAGATCAAGCTGGACAAATGTATCGGTGAGGATAAAGGCTCTTTGAGATGATAGTAACAGGGATATAAATGCTTAGTCATAGGTGACCATGGCTGGTTACTTGCTAAAGGCAATTGATGAGGATAAATGCTCAGTGAGATGACAGTTTAGTCACAGGTGGACTTGCTAAAGGCAAGCAAATAACATGTGCAAGTTGATATGTGTGTGTGTTTGTGTGTTTGTGTGCGCATACATGTGTCCATGTGTATGTATATGCATATACGAACCATATTTCTTTTGGTGGAGCCAACAGGTCATGTTAGGTCTGCAGAGATCAAAATATGAAAACCTTAAAAAACACAAGAGAGCCTCGAACAAAGACCATAACCTAAACAGTTTACATTTGTGTAGCAGGTTGATCTTGTCATCGGCAACAAGTCTAAGTAAATACAACGTCAAATGTCATCATGAAAACTTTGTATATCCACCAATGTAAACATGAACAGGTCTCATTCTTTGTACGTTGATTGTATGCAGTGTATAAGAACCAACAGTTTTGTTGGGAGGTGAAAGGTCATTTTAGGTCACTCAGTCAAAATTAATAAGACTAAAAAAAATCACAGGGACTTAATAACTTGGACAAAGTATATAATGTGTAACTCATTAACATGGGGGAGGTCAAATGTCATTTGGGATCAGCAGAAATCAAAACTTGAAAACTTTGTAAACATGATATCTCAAGAAGAGGGACACTTGGACAGATCTTGTGTGTGGTATGTGGCTTTCATATCGTGGCTACACTATTGAACCCTAATGTTTTTTTTTGTGAAGGTCAAAGGTAATCTGAGGTCAACAGTAATCCCAAGGACTGTTTGTAACCAGAACCACATTTATATTATGGTAAGTTATTTTTGGAATGGGCAACAGGTCTACATGATATTCTATCCTATTGTCGAATAGTATTGTTGTCGACGTCGCCATTTTGTTTTATTACTGCGGAGATCGCCATTTTGTTTTCCTTTCGCCGAAGGGTTTTTCTTAGATCTTATAGCATCTTTGAAATAGGCCAGTTTAAGTTCACCATTTTGTTTCTTTCTTAGTTCTATAAGCTTCTCTTTGATTCATGGCGCCCTTTTGAACTAACCCGTCTTTTTGACCCGTGAGAAACCACCAGCAGTCCCGTTGCCATTAGTTAGCCTAACTTTAACCACTTCTTTCTTATAAATGCCTGCTCGCTTGGTTAGTACCGCCCACATTCTGGTTGATTCGCTTAGAGAAAGCCAGACAGTAGTCATTTTATCCAATCAAAGATTGTTAGAATAGCATACAATTACCCGCGAATCGTTATCCAATCAGAAAGTATAAAACGAATACGTGTGGTTTTTCCCCCGGCACGATCTGCTAGAATAATAGACGATTTAACGTTGTTTGATTAGGGGAGTATAAAAAGAGCACACGTGGTGTTATATACAGACACAATATGGGAGAACGCTGTGGCACGCGAGGGAGTGAGCATGAATGAGAGACATAGAGAAGACTGAGACACGAGACACCGCAGTAAAACGCACAAGAAAGATAGGGAGTGCTCGAATGTTGAAAAAGTGAAATTAAGCGTAGCCAAAAACATGGCTAGGCGCGGTATTATGAGGCTCGTTAAAAGCCTACCAAGCTAAACAGACGTTTTATAAGATTGATATTCCAGCCACAGCGTTTGAACCACATTACTCACTAAATTAAATAAGTTGTACTACACGAGTACTTTCGAGTCGACTATGTTAATGTGTAGAAGTAGAATTTAGCAATTGCAGTAATCATGTTTTTGTTGTAAGCTGAAACAGTCGTTTCAGCTGGAACGACTTGTAGTCGAGAAGTTCCAGTTAAAGTAATTCCAAGAGAGAAGCTCAAAAAGAAACGAGAAGAATACACACAAAGAGAAAGTCTCATCACAGTAACTATATTATAATTGTTTGTTTCGTTATTTATGTGATCATTGTAATGGAATAATAACTAAACCCAGCCTGACGATTAGCTAGCACGACAACCCAACATAAATAATATACCAAACAGAAATCTAACACGACATGGCGCTCTGCAGCGTGAGGCTACAGAAAAGATTACACGACACTATCGATACTATGTGAAACTGCCATGCTATTACTACTTGGATGCTCTCTTGGATGCTCTGCTGATATTCCATTTTACATCACAGGTTACTACAGTGAGGGGTCATTACTCTGGTTTATCTTTCTTTATATTTGGAGGGATACTGATTACCTTTAAATATCATGGATATGGACAAATTACTGTAAAGAGGTCAGTGGAAACAAGAACAGAGCTAACATAATAAATGGAGGTGAAATGGAGATATGGCATCGAGAGGAGCCTTGTAGTGGAAAATATATATAGGATCAACTTAAGTTTACAGGTAGGCCTACCACACCGTTGACCACCTAGTTCACTATCAAGCTGGTTACAACTCAAAGGGCTTATAACCTATGGTTCCTACTGATCTAAGCATATTACATATTGGGTCCACCCATGGCTAAGTCCATGGGCTTACACCATACATTCCACCTCATCCCTGACTGCCCATGGCAAGGTACCTACATCAGTTAGATACATTAAAGGCCATCCAGTGTTACAGCATTGTTGGTTCTGGATATGTGTGAGGTATTTTATGATTATGTGTTATGTGTTTGTTACTTTTGATATTGATGTAGACACACCCATTGTTATGAGGGTTGCCTGTCAGGAAGGGCATCCGAAGCGTAAACATTCCGCTAAAACAAATGGTGATTATACCAGATCACCGAATGTCTAGTCCCATTAATTATGGGAGAAACGGACGTAAAACTGTTAAAGTCGAAGAAGAATGTAATAATGTTTGAAATGTAACACACTCTCAATGAAATTGTGAAGGTTACTTTAATCTTTAATCCGTTCTCTTTCATTAAGCAATTGAACTGTAATTTGGAGCTGATATGTACATTCCTAACTATCATTGGTAAACTACCTCTCTTCTTTGTTAAAATGTTATGCAAATTTACTTTACTCCTTACTTACCTGTCTCCACACTACTATTGCGTCAGAGCAAAACTAGATAAATACTAACACCGTAGAACGGGCACCTAGACGACATCGCCTGGCGCCCTAATATTACTCAAATTGCTGCCCTAGGCGTCTACAGAACTCTAGTTTTTGCTCCTTTAATCTTTCGAATTTTTGTGTTTGGATTTTGCTCCTTTTGGAGACCTTTCCTCTTAGATCAGGAGAGGATTCCCTTTTCCTTCCAACACCAACCAATTCCGGATAAGTATTCTTTTTCTAAATTGTGTTATTTTCCGAAGAAAAAAATATTTTCTTGTGCACACGTTTTCCGTTGTTATGCCCTATGTTTTCATCATAGGGACCTGTAGTTCCGCGACGCCAGTTAAGGCGTCGCCCCAAACGGATAGTGTTACGTAGTACTATACTGTACAATACGTGTTGCATATACTATACTATACTATACTATACTATACTATACTATACTATACTTCTTGATATATGTTTTCTCCTCGGAAGAAAACTCCACCACGAAGATCAACGTTCTCGAAGGGCTCTAACCGCGGTAGAGGTAAAAATGCCTCAAGCTACCAGCGCGGAGGCGGGTCTTACATAAGACCCTATAACCGACCTCGATGGGACAATGACAGTGACGGCACATTCTCCGGGAAGTCGACGTTCGCCGCCAGACCTTAAGGATGCCCACCTCCACCACGGCTCTGCCGGCAATGGGGGAGACTAACGCAGAGAGGCCAGTTTGAAATTCAGACTCTTTTGGCCAAAGGGGCAGTCTGCCGGACGCCGGAGGTGGGACCCCCTTCCGGTCGTCCTTCTTCGTTGCCACTGGTCACTCTAAAGCCTCTCAACCAGAACTTCCTGAAACCCAAACACTTCAGGGTGGAAACTCTGCAACAATATATTCCTTCCGAGGACTTCGTATTTCAAAAGAATTTCCACCGAGGGCTTGGAATGTCTTTGTTCAAGTCCTCGGTAAGACTACAAAACAAACGCACGCGCACACGCCAACAGGACTGCATATGTTCCAGATGCTGATAGCATCGGAACCAAAAATAATGTGATTAATCAAAATGTTATTAATGACAGAAACATATCATAAATGGGGGACAGAAGGTGCATGGAAACATCATTGAAGTCTTGCATACACCCCAATCCTTCAATAGCAGCTCAACCCTTACAATTAATTCACATGTGTATGTTTTGCGGGAAAAGTCCAGAGCTCCATAATCATGTACTACAGAGACGGATAGAGCTGCATAACTCTGCACTAAAACTTCCATCAACCGTCCCACGTATATTGGTCGTAATACCGTAGGCCTACATTTAACAAACCTTGGAATTCAACGTTGACTTACGGGTATAAGTAAACCATTTTCAGTCATTGTGGTAAAGCAATTATGAAAAGCTATACTTGTAAATAATAACCACGTGTATAAATGTGCACGTATTGTGATTAACGTTACCATGCCCGCCATATATTATCGTATTCATAATGCTATTCCAGTCATGTGCGTCCAGTACCATCTATAATTCAGTTTGTATCACAAAACCGTGCCCTTCTGAAGTTGAATGGTTAACTTCTTCTAGGTCATTACATTAAATTTCAAGACTTGTCTTGGAAAAATACATGTCCAATATTTATTTTTTTTACGTTTTTTTAAATATTATTATTAAGTATGGGGTATGGGAGGACACTCAAAACTTCTAAGAGTGGGTTTCCGTAGTACTATAGGCAGGCATACATACTCGTGTTTCAAACACTGATCATATTACTCGAGACGTTGGTACATGTTTGTACACTCACGCAAAGCTAAACTAAGATTGGAGGGTTATGTTCCGCTGAACTTTGGAACATTGTTTCCTCATCACATTGTTTGCCCTTAAATACAATAGTTCCATTCTCCATTACCAAATAAGTGTAAACAAATATATATTCATTTGTAATTTCATGTACTGAAAATAATTTATCAGTTGTTTATTTTTGTTATCCGGTATTTACCGATATGCGTAAGAATTGGAAATTTTGAAAAGCGTAGACCAACCAGTCCAGTTTAAACATGTTTCCAGAAGAAAAGTATTGGACAATCACAAGTATGTACTTTCTAGACTGCATCCTCAGGCTGGGGAAAGCATATTGACAGTTTTATACCACAGTTGTAGTACAGTATAACATTTTCTGAATCTAGTTTGCCCGTTTTTGTGTGGGGGGGGTGTAAGCTCGGGCGGTATACCGATATAGTCGGCATTGTTATCATAGCCCAATATCGGTATACTGAAAATATCGATATGTTCACAAATATCGAAACATTACACTCATTGTCTATCATATCGATCCACGCACGAGCTTCAAATACATTTGTAATTCCCTAAAAAAGTTATTTTTGTACGTGTTATGACTACTACAGCTTATTGTTGCATTGCCAACTGCATTGGAGGAAACATGCAACGTGTGGAATCTCATGCATTATTACTAATTTTCCCTTTTCCTGCAATAACATATCCCCATATTCTTCCAAGTAAAATATTCAGTCACTCCCTTACCTATCGGGCTTACCACCGTTGCGATATCACTGTTCCAACTTCCTGGCCAGACAATATTGTCAGCTGCTGATTGGTCCAATTTTTTCCACCTTATTTCCGCAATAGTCTTGGTTGTAAACTTTGTAAACATAGCTTGTGTGCATGTTTCCATTATAATTCCCTGGGCATAGTCACGGTATTTGTAGTAACGCCTTGTACTCGAAGTTGAAGATATATGTATAACAGTTGTACTGTTCCGAGGCAACTACTACTAGCAGACATGCAACAGTATTATTCTTTAAGTGTTATTCTTTGTTGCATATTGTTTTAATACGTAGCTTACAACATAGGCATTTGCCTGATGCACACACACTACGGTGACATCATTCAATGTTTAGAAAATGAAATACATCCAATCTCGTGATTTTTGGCGGGAATTAAGTTTAAGCGCTTACGGTCTTCACCGCCAATTTATTCCAACCCTTTTATATTTGTTTACGTATTACCGTACATAATTTCTTAACATAGCTCTAATATGTAAGCCTACAAACACTATGCATACGGTACCCTACAACATGTAAATCACCAACATACATCTACGTACGTTACAGACTACTAGCTGAAACGGATGTGTACAGTGTACACATTATAATACCGAAAACCTCTTCACAATGTTTAGTGCCGTTTATACAGTGTAGAAAGTCATACCTTCAAATACCGCCCGTCGGTGTTTGTTTATTCATGTCATGCGTTCGTACTGTGTGTGGGTGGGAGTCACACGGTGGGAGTCACACCCAACTCGGAACCAATGGCTATGCTACAATCTGACGTGCTTCGATTCTGCGCAATTGCAGTAGTACAATATGTGCAGATAGCCACGTGGCGATTGGGTGGGAAATTTCAGAATGAGTGCCCTGGATTTCTAGCTGAGACTCGGGAAGACTCAGTGCCAATGTATAATAGAGTATATATTGAACATGTTACGGAAGTTATCTCCCCAAAATGAATTTGAATCGGTGGTTAATAGTTGCTGTTTTTGAATGATTGTGGCCTAAAATAATGCAAGTAGTTTTAGTCTTTTGGTTAAGGGTTAAGCTTTCCCTGTACAGCCAAATGATAAGCTGAGTTAGTAGGAAATAACAAATTACGCTACTGCTGTACCGGTGGAATGGACATGAAATAGTACCAGTATGTCCTACACACTATAGGCGCCTTCTACAGTATCTGTCCAAGGCCAAAAAAGCATGCACAAACGACGACATGAGATGCCGATTTAGGGGAGACTTGAGGCCGAATAAAAGAAGTAAATTAAAACAATATTTTCAAATTGAATTTATTTCTTCTATTTAATTTTTTATTTTTAGTTAGGTCCGTAAAAAAATGGAGGTCGATAAAAGATTCAACTTAAATAAGAAAATTGTACTGAATTATATAGACTGTAAGACAGGACAAGAGTGGCATTTCATGTCATCTCTGGCAAAGAAATTCCAAATTGTCCTGATCTTGGCGCCAACCATAATGCAGCTGAGGTCATTGGTGATATTCCCGCTGTCGGGGTGGGCCTTGAACATTCCAGTCATGGATGGAAACAGATTGAGCTAAGTTCTATATACTTTACTTTTCGATGGTAGAATGAATATCGTGACCAACCGGGAGTACAGAAGTTGTGTGGAGACATGTAAGTGAGCAGCGGAAGTAAACCACTGGTACTGTCACTGTATTTTCCCCACTATAATTTCTTCTTTGAATGGGAGATCACCACCAACGAGAAGGGTGGGGGAGATAGAGAATGGGAAGTGGTGATTGAGGGAAATTAAGTGCGAGGATCATCATGACATGGAGATCTAAATATAATACATACCTTTTTAGAGTGACAAGATAACGAGATGAAGATGAAGAAAATATTAAATTATATGTGACAGACTCAAACTGGATGGAGAAATTGCTGTAGGCGACAACTGTAATATGGGAGAATGAAGCTGATATAAAAACATAGCTTCAATACACACACCATCATCATCATACCTGTGTAAAACTCCTTCATAGACACCAGGCACACACATAAAAGGAAACCCCTACCCCTATGGACTGAATCTAGTTTCATGAATGAACCATGTATCCTGTGTATTTATCATTCAATGGCAAATTACACAGTTGTACTCATTTCATCAAATTATAAATACTTTTTCGTATGCACTATTTTTTTTCATAGACCCCAGGAACTGAACTGTATTTTTGTTTTTATTTGTGTAGGTCCATGAACTGTACCTTCCCCCCCCCCCAGTAGGCCCTCCGAACTGTATATGTCCTTTTTTCTTCTTTTTTTTTCGTTGGCACTATAAACTGTACCTATTGTATAATAATATAGACCTGAACTCCACTCTATATCCTATTTATACCCAACAAAACAAGACATCCGCCGTTGTGCAACCTGATACTGTAAGTACATACTCTATAAGCTTGACATGGAATTTCTACTTTCCAATATTGCTGGGGGAAAACATGTTCTATAAGGTAATAAACAAGGTGGTGTACAGTGAAAGAGACTCACCCATCCATCCATCTAGAATACAGGCAAATATATATATATATATATATATATATATATATATATATATATATACAAGTAATAAAGTCTATAAATACAAGGTACACCCTGTAAAAACATTCCAGAATTACTTTATTGCCAACAAAGAGAGGACGTAAACACTTGATATAAACAAGACTGGGTTAAACCTGTGCACTGGTGTAATAGGACTCCAGTCTTGATTTTATGTACTTCTGTTTGACACGTTTTCAAAACTGAAGAAGGGCTAAAATTATGTCCTTTCAATTCATCGGGCAGCATTCCGGTACATAGTTCTCTGTGATCGTATAAAAATTAGGACTAAAGAAAATAACATATTTATATATGACTTGTATTCCACTTGAAATGAACTAATAATGCAATTCAATCTTCCTGAAAGGACACTTACGTTGTTTGCTGACACCCACTCAATAACCATAATGTTGTTTATATATTCAGATAATTATACAATTTAACATTAAATAGCAAGAGTTGAACGATCATCCGATCGACCAAAGGGTGTCCACATCCATCAATATGAAGATGTTTTTGTTTCTTGGTAAACGACATTGGCTTCGTGGATAATGGGAAGGGGAGGAGAGCGAGGTGAGGATGGGGTTGGCCGACACCAATCTACCGACCATCATGTTGTTTTTATATTCAAAATATTATACATTTTAATAACAAAGAGAGCCCTGAACATCTAAATAATCATTTAATTTGTGCACAGGGCGTATACATCCACATTACAGAAGTTGAAAAACGATATTGTCTTTACGGATAATGGGAAGGGAAGGTGAGTGGAGCACAGGAAGGAAGGTTTGGATGGCATCCACCAACCAGAATATTGTGTATATGCATATGTGTACAGGGCTCGGGGGGGGGGTGTTGGGAGACATTATCCCCGAATTATCATTAAAGTAGTAACATTCGGCGCATTGAGGGAAAAATTGGGCATGCATAGGGGGCCAACATGTGTACCAAGAATGGAGGATGAATCAATGTATTGTGCACTGTCAAAGTTTTCTTTAATGTGTTTGAAAATCTGACCAAAATGAGCTGCTAACTTCAACTTGTGAGAATTAGAAAATAGGAAAACTCCATGACCTATCAAATTCTAACTTTAACGATTGACAAAGGATTTTAGTGAGTTGATTAAATATGTAATTTCACTCACCTGTTTTTACTTGTCGACCTGAAAGTCCGTACAGTGTCCCTGTCCTCAAAATACTGGAAGATATGTGATGGGGCCTGGCGCTGAATGCAGTTCCAAATCAAATGTAATCCCAGATTACCTATCAATGATATCGGTCGGGCGAATGATACAGTCCAGGTACATTTGGTCCGCTGAATAATATGTATTAACAATATTGCTTACGAATATCGTTTTATTGCGTGATTCCCGAAGATTGTATAATAATCGTTATCCGTTAGAAATCGTCGAAAAGGTTTAACCTATGCAATGAGATGATTACTCCAATATAAATTAGTTTCATAGAAGTAGCTATAAGTACACACGAAAACACTTTCTAAGCCGGCTTTCCATATATCCGTTTTTTAGATCCGTCATCCGTCATCTGTCTTCCGCAAAATAACTGTGCCCTTTCCATATGTCTTTCGTCCGTAATCCGTCATCCGTCATACGTATCTGTTTTAATCGCTACCCGGTGCGTATTTTGCGAACCCGACGTACGTACAATTCATCATTATGACGTTTTTAGGGGATTTCCAAAAGCACACGTATTTTTGATTGCAAGGTGAAGATAACACTGTCAGACACAATTCTAGAGAAGTTGATTACTTTAGTTCAGGAGAACCCTTGCCTATATGATGTCTGACGTATGACGGACGACGGATGACGGACATATGGAAAACCAGCTTTAACGTGCGTCAAATGACGGATGACGTATGATGGACGACGGATGACGGATATATGAAAAGCCAGCTTTTACTCTAACCGGAGACTAGTTGAGAATGTCTTTTGTTTATTGGCTTGGGCGTGAGAATGGTCTCCTGTTTGCAAGCTCAAGCGTTGTCTCATCCAACACAGATCACATATTAATCGGTAGAACCCTTGCATTGGTCGAATAATTTTTTTTAAACTTCTAAAACAAAAGCCAAAATAGCAAAGTCGCTACAGGCTCGTATATTAGGGGAATTTACAGGGGAGCAACCTGCATAGCCCCACTCCATCCCCCTATTGGCAACTTTTCCTAAAATTAACCATTAAAGAATAAAAAGAAATGAATTGTAGAACATAAAATGTACTTCAAAAGATGCAAATGACAGCACCATTTTGAATTTTAGCTACCTTACATGAACGAATATTTCTCAAAGGGAACGGAATGATCACCATCCCTCAGACACCTCTCCCAAGATGAAATCCTATTGTTACA
>WXZC020000535.1:0-11741 GCA_011317855.2 Paelopatides confundens
TGTAGTAAATTAATTCCAGTTATATACAAAGTAAGGTTGCGAAACTTACCGAGACAAATCTCAGGGTCAAAACAACACGACGGCTAACGCGGCGAAAAATTGGTCTTATTCACTAATCCGTACGTGAACCAACACGAAACCAAGAATATAATATTTCCTGGTAAATTTTGCATCCATACAATACAAATGTGCAATAATCGGGTAGCTAATACGGCCAGTCACACCTCCTTTCTATGCCCCTTTCTCCGTTACGGAGATTACTCTTGGTAAAGACGCCATTTTGTATAGATTTGAGCGGTAGCATCGAACTAAATTGAACAACCATAACAACCTTCGTAAGCCTATATACAATTAGTCAGGGCAACCCTTCCGAAAGTTAAATTTGGTACTTACATTAACGACTAAACACGTCAGTTCTAAAGAGTTTGTACCAGATGTTTACTTTGTTTTAAGCAGGGAAAATGATGGTTATGGTCGGTGAATAGTGCCATTCTGAAGGTTGAATGTTTTTTTTATCAAAATATCAGAATAATAAGAGAATGAGGTGGGAATTTGCTTATGATCTGTCCGCATAAAAACGATGCAAATACGGGCATTGTGTGTAGTACATTTTGTGTACATTCAAACAAAGGTACATACGACGAAATTTCATTGACATAACTGTAGACCTGTACTGTAAAACATGAAGGGGGAGGGGACATAACTGTAGACATGTACTGTACAACATAAAGTCTAGGGACAGGGAAGGGGTTCAGAAAAAATGTTATTCATTTGACGAAGGGGAGGAATCTTGTTGATCACAATTAAGGTAACAATATTTACTAAATTTCACATATATAATAGAATATGGTAGGCAGATACCCATGGTCCATTTCCTTGGGGAGGGGGGAGGTACGTACGTGGTCACCCTAAAATTCTCCATACATACATTTTTACCATGTGTTTTCCACATTAAGAAACTTAGGGAATTGTTACACCTAGCTTGTACACCCACAGAAGGGGCGGTTCTGCCCTGTGACCCACATGGTAAACTCCTATGTAACTAGACCAAAGAACTTGCACATACCCCACCATATCATCTCCACCATGGTAATGGCAGTTGGTCATTGAGATACCTTGGCCATAAACCACTCATGACACTATTCATAGGGCATAGGTCAGGGGAAGGTTCCCCTTCCAACTGGAGGCACATATGGACAAGGAGTGGGGGGGGGGGGCATATGGTAGTGAAGAAATCTGTCAATATTAAACTAGTCTTTATCCATGGTGACTATTTTAAGTTGTTTCTTCAGTTTTCCTTTTTATTCTTCATTAATGTAGCCTTTTAATTAAGAAAAAAAACATACATACCGTTTGCAGCCACCATCGAAAGCACGGTCGTCAGTCGCCTCACTGAACATTGGGCCATTCCGTGGAGGACAAGTGTTTCACAAGCAGGGTTAATAATAAAATTACCATTCCATTTACGACATTTATGAAGCCATTGTTCAGCACGGAAACACTGGGCCTAGCACAAGTGGTGCAGCAAGGGTCAGGGAGGGGGTGCAGCAGGGATCAAGGGATGGAGTATATTATACACAGAGGATAATTTATTAGACTTAATGTCATAACTATTGCACAGAAAGGGTAACCAGTCTCCATCGCCGCTTGCTACCAGGGGCCTGCATCCATGCAGTGTTGTAACGAGTCATGACTCAAAGTCAGATTTGTGAAGTGTTTCCCCATAGACAGTACAGCGACTATAGTCAATGACCGACTAGAGTCACAAATTACTGGCAATAACTAGACAGCCATGAAATGAACAGACTTGTTACAACTCTGCATCCGCATACTGTCGCATTACCCAAGAACAACAAAGTGTAACAAATGACAATCAATAAAATCACTGAAGATTCATTAAATGTATAGTGTTCTGTATTAAATACTATACTACACATAAAATGATATATTTTCAAGCAGAATACATGGTTATGAATATTTGAAAAAGAGTGCTTTGGATAATGTAGACTGAAATACACAACTGCCCTTCAACTTTGGTATTTATACTCTTTTAACTTACAAAATGAAGAGTAATGTACACTTTGGATGGAATAATACAAAAAATGCAATTTTATATAACAGTTTTACACTGTATGTAAAAACAAAATGTAAAAACAAAACTGGAACTATACTTTTTTATTCTTTTTAATTGTAAGGGAATCCCATCTCTACATAGGTGATCAACAATTACAAAACAAAATATTACAATAGGCACGTACAGGCGTGATACCATATGGAAAGAATGTACTGTACAGCTTTTTACCACTGTTTTAAAAATGACTACACAAGAGACGAACCTACTTATTTCACACAAAAACCTCCCACAGCATACATGTACTGTAATACACTTTTAGCCAACAAAACATTTTGATAATGTTATTAAATACTACTACACATAAAATGAAAGATTTTCAAGTTGAATACATGGTTATGAATATTTGAGAAAGAGAAAGTACTTTGGATAATGTAAACTGAAATAAACAACTGCCCTTCAACTTTGGTATTTATTCTCTTTAACTTACAAAAGAATATTAATGTACACTTTGGATGGAATAATACAAAGAATGCATTTTAGCCGACAAAACATTCTGACGATAAAGACGAGAAAGAAAATATGACAAGTAACTGTACTGACACACAGTTCAAGGAATTCACCCACAAGTGGTGATTACACATACAATAAAATACAATAAGAACATATGCATGTTATATGTGTCCAGGTTTAACCCCTGACACAAGATATAAAATATTTTCTGGTTACATTGTGGATAAAGGGCATTGACAAGACATTAGCATGAACTAATTTACCAATGTACCAAACAAAATAAAACAATTTTATGTAAGATTGCAGATACCCTACAGTACTCTATGATGAAAGCACATACTATAAAATAGCTCATTAAAACTTGGTAAACTTAATTAACTTGCAACAAACAGTGGTGCATGGTATGTGCACAGGACGGAATACATTAGTTGGCAAATCAGCAATGATAAAATGTAACTAGAACAATTCTCACATGTAAGAAGAAAATTGGCTACACAGGCCATCATACACAAAAATGTGTTCCCTGTTTCCAACTAGAATATATGGTTATAAATAACTAAACAAAAATAGAAAGTGCTCTGGTTGAGGGAGTTTTTTTACTTAAAAATGTATCTAATACTGAAGGAAATATCATTCTTTTCTAAACCAGAAATGCAAAATATGCATTGTCGCTTCAATGACATAAAAATGCTCAATCAGTTAATATTGTAACATTTTATGGGTGTACAGACTTCTACAGTGAAATGAGAAACATTTTATACAAACTATTCAGACAAGAACTGTACATGTTGGTAAATGACCTTTGACCTCCATCAAGAGCAATATACCCATGTGGACCTCATTAATGGAATCCAAATACCAAGTGACATTTGACCACAACAGGTTTACAAGGATTCAACCTCTTGACCTCAGATGACCTTTGACCTCCACCAAAAAAAATAGGTGGCTTCTACTCAATATGGGTTATCAACATACCAAGTATGAAATTTGTCCAACCTTCCCTTCTTGAGATATCATGTTTACAAGCAAGGTGTCACACACAAACACACACACACACCCTCACACACACACACACACACCATCATGAATGCATAGGTTTACGGTTATCATCAAAACCAATAAAATGACATGTTTTATCAATTAATTTGCGTCTTTTGGTAATAAGAGCTAAATGGATCCAACATCCAAATCAAAGCTTCAACCCCCCCCCCCCCCCCCCCCCCCACACCCAACCATTCTATAACACAAATGGACACATTCTTGCTTGACCAACTGGAAGTGCCTATGTAATACCTATATTTTTCTTCAGTTCTCTAAGTACTATCAATGGGCCTTATTTTCACCACCCTCTCTCATGTGACTCCACCAGAGCCCATCCAAAATATAGCCTCACAAAAATAATACATTTGCCTTACAGTCCAGGCCCCCTCTTCCAGAAAAAGGACATGTGTGCTATTTAGTCCAGATAGACAATAACCTTTTTGTATTCATCCCTAGCACTTTCCAATCCATCACTTCCCCCCCCCACCCTTCACCCCACCCAGATAATAAATATTAAAAAAACAACTATGTACAACATTTTTATGATAGCCTTGTTTATGTTCAGCCACCATACCCTTTTTCAATCAACCATCTTGCCCTACCCTCCCAAAAAATAATAATAAACAACTCCACTACCTCCCACCCCCTCCCAAAAAAATACGGCAAATAAAAGTAAATAAATAAAATTAGATACAAAAAAAAACTTTTCATAGATTTTCCAATCAACCACACCCTCTCCTACCCCCCCCCCCACAAAATAATACTAATAAATAAATATATTACCTCAACTTCCTCTCATAAGTTGGCATCCAACGATTGCTTTCCTATCAGGCTAATTTCAAAGAACTTGCGCGTTGCATGTGGAGATAATGAATACTGTATCTCAACTATTTCAATCATGAATAAAGGACAATTTTTCTGACAAACAGCTATGCGCACAACTGCTACGAGTTCCATCGCCATACTTTTTAGTGGGGGTGGGGCACAATTTTTGAAGGGGGAACAGGATTTAGGTGAGTGACTGCTATCCTGGAAGAGGGGTCTACGGGGGTTCCCCCATCCTCTTTGAGAACATTTTGAATAATTATGGGTGCTTAGAAATTGGTGCAGTATTTTACAATACTTTGAGTAAATTTATATATAGAGACCTGTTGACATGACACAGCACGAGCGAAGGCATATAATAAGGAAGAACTAGCAACCTACATTTATTAATACTAGGGTTGGATACCAACTATGCAGTGACTTTAATTGACTTCCATACCTGTTGGCAAAGAAAAAAAAGATTGATATAAAACATCATATTATTTCAAACTCTGTTCCAATATTTTGCAACAGTGCACAAACCAAATCATCCGGTGAGCAAATGTTTTCTGGTTGGTTAATTTCAATACTTTCATTGACTTCTTCACAAAGATTGTCTGAGGAATACTCTGAAGACGACTCTGAAACATCATGATCAGAGTCATTTTCAGTGTTAGCAGATGGTATTGCAGAGTTGATAGAATTTTCACTATTAGAGGATTGATTTTGACAGCTTTTGCACAGGCAAAGTACGGAACAAAGCCGCTTCTCTTTCTTACACTTGCACCATTTATTTTTGCAGCCTCTAGTGCACTTACAACCTTGCTTCAGGAGCTTTTGATTGGAATTGACCATTTTAATGTTCTCCTCTGTGTCCCAAACTACATTGATGAAGTCATCTACAATAGCCCACCCATGTAAGGAGAAATCTGGTACTTTCACTATACTGAAACATGCTTGGGCCCACAACTGAGCCACCCAGCAACATCTTTGCCAATGAAGCTTCAGAGCAGATGAGGAAGGAAGCCATTCTGATTCGTCAGATATCCTGTGAAAATGACCTTCTCTAATGGTATCAAGAAATTTAACATGGGTTGAAAATGAATCTAGTGAAGGGTCCTGAACAAGACTGAACAACTCAGACGGGCTTTCCTCTTTGAATGCACTACAATATTTTCGAAAATAAACAGACCCTATAAGGCGGTAGAATGCCAAAAGTCCCTTCTGCCAATTTGTTGTTTCAAACTCACTCAAAATGCCAGCTCTCCCTGTACCTGTACCTGTGATGAATTCACAATCTCTATAAAAGACATCCAAAAAAGTCCTTTTGGAATGGCCCTTAAAGAAGGATGTGAAATCACACCCACTTACAATGTAGAGGACAGACATGAACAATGGTATATTTTGGAGATTACTGGATCCAACCTTCTGAAGTTGAAGATCAGTGACTAGAGACTGACACAGAGAATTCATATTCAAAAATAAATTGTCACCCTTCGAGGCTCTTAGCTGAACAAAGACTTCTTTATTGTGTAAGTAAGGTAACAAGGGTAATCCAACATTAAATGTGTCTCTATCTGGGGAATATATAATAACTTTGTGACACTGTGTAATCATAGCATGAAACCATACACGAGAATCTCCTTCCTCGTGGTTCGAACAGTACTCTACGGCCTCTCTTATATCTGGTGCATCGATGGTGGTAAATGCTTTGTCAATATGTACACCATCAAACCCTCCAGCAGTTAAAAGAATGGGTAAAGGATGAGTCACATTACCAACATGGAGTTGCAGAAGCTCTGAAGACAAGAAATTAACAAGAAGTCGCTTTTGACTTCTAACTGAAAGAAATTTGCTCCAATTTTTACTGCTGGGACATAGTGTACCTGCATTAATATCGGAGAAGGTGGCCTCGTCCACTTGTAGATCCCGTCTTCTTCTTTCTATATCCTTTGGACTATGCCCATGCCTCTGAGGGTGATCAAAAACAATGTGAATCTCATCTGCTTTAAAGTACTGCATGGACTGCTTAACCCACCGTCTGTATAAGAAGTGGGCATAGTCTCCAAAGGTATTGTGAACTCGCAGAGGGGGGCAATTGATCAAAAACATACCTTCAACAATGTAGCAAGTTTTGTTCTCATTGTCCTCATTTCCAAGATTTTCAAAAAAAGAGAGGGGGTACCGTTTCTGATATTCTTTGGCTGAAATTGCTTTTGAAGCTTTCACTGGCAATTCATCAACTGTACAAATAGCACGTGGAAGACACAGGAACTGCAGAAGGGTCTCAACCGGTTGGTTTGAAGACTTTGAGAATGCAATTTGCCTGCGAAGAGAAGCAATCTGCATCCTCTGATCTTTTAGCTCCCGCTTCTGTTTGTGTATAGTTTTCTTCTTGACAGTGAAAGTCTTCAAATTTCTTCTTGAACGTCTTGGAGGCTTTTGTCCAGAAGTATTAAGTACAACACAATTTATAAATGCATTAAGATCAGCCTCGCCTTTCTCATAAAAACATTTCAAATCATCCGAAACGAGAGGTGAAGCAACTTCGCCTGTAAAAATATGACTAACAAAGTCCGGTTGAGTTGTAGCCCTGAAGAGAATAGTAGCATCTTGAAGTTTGTCTATGTATAACTTGACATTTTCCTCATTGAGTTTGAAACCTGCCTGTAGTCCACTTTCGTTAATGTCGCTCATAGAACTTGAAAGCTCAGATACAAATGCCTTCATAAATTGTGAACGATACGGGAGATAATGAACAAGACGGGACAGACTGCCCATACCAGATGTTGTCATACTCATCTTCACTTCCTTATTAATAAGCATTTCATGTGCCTCGTCAAATGCTAAACAGTTACCATTCCTGCCAGATATACTAACAGCAAAAGCTCCTTTGTGAAACTTGTCAAGTATTTCTGGAGGATATTGCTTCATCGCTGACATGTGAAATGGTACCAACTTGAGATAAGTAGGACGATCCATAGCATGAAATATAGGGGTAAGATTTCTTACAGCAGCATTACGAAGGTCAAACTGCCTTAGTCTCATTGCTAAGAACAAAGTGACATAATGAAACATATCTCGGTGAATAAAATCAAGCCAAAACTGAGAAGTAGCATCCGCCTGCCCCATTACAGCAAAGTAAGACTTGAAAGCAACAATGCTTTCATCAACATCGCAATCCAAATGCTCAAATACTGCAGAACCCTTACTCTTAATTGTCTGCATAACATCTAAATATAAATTCTGAAACGGTGAATCCTGCTTCATTGTTAATGAAAAAAGTAACATCTGATGCCGGTAGAGTGCTTCCCAAGCCTGTAATAGAAATGTGTGTGTTTTTCTGAAACCAGTGGCTGATGCTACTGTAGTATGAGTCTGACCTTTGTGTAGAATACTAAGTAATTGCCTCAAACCTGCATCAATGTAGATTTTCATCAAAGGTGCTTGGAAATTTTTCAACAAATGCCACTCTCCAAGATAAGGTAACAACCAATCCAAGTCTTCACCATACAAGCGTTTGGCTTCGAGTAAATACTCATATGTCTTTGCATCACCAGCAACTACAAGATGGCTGATGGTCTTCCCTACTTCATGTTTTTCATGAAGGAGGTCTATCACATGCCTTATTGTTTCAGCATTGTCAGCTGGTTCAGCAAGAATACTAGTAAAATGAACAACTGATTGGTCAGTATGACTAGGAAAAAAATGGGAAATTGCTGTTTTAAGGTCAGGGAGACAAACGTCCATTTTTTCCTGAAAGCAAACAAATTTTGTGAACATATAAAGGAAAATTTTTCTCTCCATCTGGCAGAGAGCTTGCTTTTCAGCATCTGAGAGAGAAAATGATTCAATTGTTAATCCATGAGATATACGATGGTGCACAGTAGCTGTTGGGGGTGGGCTGGAGAGAATGGATGATCCTTGATGGTAATTACTGAGGACAGATTTGTCAATCTGCCTTGCACCCCATGGTACTGCAATTTGGGAACTACATTCTGAAACACTGTTCATTACAGCTGTACTGGAAAATGGCTCAACAGCCTGGATAGAAGTACCATGAAAACCCCTGTCCACATTAGCAGTGGAAACAGCAGCATAACTAGAACTCCTATCAATGTTGTCAACAGAGGCAATTGAAAAGTTGTTTGACAACAAAGAAGGTTTTTTAGACATTTCTTCAATTGCCACAGAAGTTTGGAACCGCTGAAAAGTAGATTTACTAACAGTTAAACCAAATGCGGACAAACAATTGAAACATGAAGATGATGACAATGAATACCTATCTACTATGTCAGAAAGAGCCATATGGAATGGTGTGTAGCATTTCTCATTAAATGCACGAATGAATGACAAACATAAGAAAAGACGTCTCAGAGTCGTCTTATGGTGTACACTATCAGACGGATGAAGCTGGTTTAGGTAGTGTTTTTTCCAAACAAAATCACCCCTTCTTTCAAGTTCCTTGTTTTCAACTTTCGACAAAGTGCTACGTAGTACAAAATTCCACATAAATGGTGATAATTTGGAAATTTCCGTTGAAACCGATATATTTTTCAACGAGGAACTGCTGACCTTAGAGTGACATTTGGTAGTTTCTTCAACAGCTCGCAACATTGTATCGGAGACAAAATCAAAATCCACAATAGGCATACACCTATTCTTGGAAGACACAGATGACAGATCATCTATTTTTCTTTTGGCCTCTTCACTATCACGCAAAAATTCAAATTTGAGTCTGTGGAGAGTTGATACTACACTATATCCATTCCGTCTTATGAGGGTTCCCAATCTAGGATTGTCACTAACATTAGAACAAATCAGACAATCACCAACAGCTGTTTTAATCAAAGCAAGTAACTGAAGAGTATTTTTTGGGGGAGGATGGGAAACATTGGATGTTGAAGCAAGACCAGACTCATATGTAGATAAATATATACTATAAACTTCTTCCATGAGGACTGCTTTATCATCCAATAGTTTGCTCTGTAAATTTTGAAAAGCTTTAGACAAAGCAACAGAATCATGATCAGTCTTGGAGTCTAATAAAAAATCATGAACAAGGGAGGAGAGATACTCTTTTGATGCTTTCATTTTGTTTGCATACTTTTTTCCCTTGCCATACCTTGTTACAGCTTGGAAGCACACGTTACATAACTTGTCTTGTGCAGACACATGTACATCCTTCTCGAGCCGATCTTGTGCAAATGATTTGACAACTGCGACATTACTCACATTTTTGTAAGACTTGCAAACAGAAAAGCACAATGAACATTTCAATCTAGTAGACCTATTGGTCAACATACAATAATGTGAGTGACACATGAATATTCCACATGCATTTGTACACAATTCAATTGTAACATGCTTTTCGAGACCAAAGACAGTTTGAAGTGTTTCAGGTCTAAAAGATTTAGTCGTTTGATGAACCTGATCATGTTTTGATGAACAGGAAGGAATTTGGCAGACATCAGACGCAATACGTTTAGAAACACAGTGTTCTGATTCCTGTGGCTTACACAATCGTTTTTGGCAAGATTGACACACACAATCAGTATCAGAGACATTTTTCAGTCTAAGTGAAGTTACAAGTTGAACATGTTTAGGTGTAGCCTGGGCAATATGCCAATACCTTTGTTTGAATTCATGACAAACAATGCATGGTCCTGATTTCCTATCATCATGTAATACTTGACAGTAACTTTTGTTGGGCATGTTTGATTCTTCACTTATAGTACTAGGTGTCACAAAACTGAGTAATATGCAAATGTAGCAACCCAAAATAAATGTCTAGTAACAGAAAGTTGTACTTGTCAATAACAGCTGATATGGTTTATACTTCTTACTGTACATGCAATCAGACATTTGGAATAGGAGTAGGCTACCTAAAATGTAACTTGTAAACTTGGTAGGCCTATAATGCCCTATGAAAAGAGTACCACCCTAGTTAACTTTGTAGCATGTAGTCAACGCAGTACTGCCAAAATGAGTAGGTGTAGTATAGTACTAGTACGAATGCTAGTGGTCTAGTAAAAACTACTGTAGTATCACTGTTGGCTAGTGCTGTGTAGGCTAGTCTTGCTAACTTAGTGCTGGCTGCTGTGACAGTGAGCCTTATGATAATTGATAGGCTGCTAATTAATTATGCCTGACATAAGTGCTAGCTAAAGTCTATCGTAGGCCTACAAATAGTTTGCCATCAACGAGATCACCTCCCACTATCCTGACTAGCTAGGCTACACTGCAGTAAGCATAGGATTGCCTAAACATAGCTATAAAATAAAATAAAATAAATAAATAAACATAGCTAGCAATACTACGCACCAGACCTAAGCAAAGAGAGCATTGGGCTGCACATTATTCAATACAACAAGCAGCAATAATATTAATAACAACAGTGGTTAAGCTATAGCTTGCCTAGTCTAGGCTGAAGTGAAAAGACAAACAGTTATTTCTCATGTATGTAGGCTATGGCCTTTGGACCTAACGATGGAAACTTAACTTAACTTAACAGATCGAAATAAACACTTTCTCCTACACGGATTTAAAACACCAAACAAATTACATGTTTGTTGTACGTAGGCCTAGTACTAGTCACTACCCAAACGTTACAATTACTTGCGTAGCCAGGTTACCCGCACTAAAATAGCGGAAATAGTACAGTGGAGACGACACGAATCTAGGCGTAGGCCTATTAAAAAACAATTATTTTTCATGCATAAACCAAAACAGAAACTTAAAACGTATAAAGAATCACCACGCTTTCTCCTAGTCCTACGTGGATTTAAACTTCAAATTATATTTTAGTACGTAATTCGAAAACGTCACAGTTCAAAAGACACCCCTTATTTAGCACATCAATGGCCTGCCTAGACAGTACTGTGCCTAGCCTAGGCCAGAGAGAACTGGGCTAGGCCGCACGTTATTCAACAACGTTATCGTTAGGCGAACTACATACAATAGTGTGAAAAGCACTAAACTGAAAGGCCTGAAACTATTATTTCCTATGCGTGAACCAAGAAAAAACTTTGGAAGATAGATAGAATAAACATTCTTCTACATGGATTTAAACTTAAATTTACATTTTACCAGGTAATATAGCAGTGTCACACCTCACCAAACAAGCCCTTAACTCACCTCGTTATATCTTCGAATCCACAACAGTGGTACAAGGATGTAGATTGTTAATAATCCGTGACGTCTAGCTTGGTTTCCAAGATATAGGCGGGTACATTACATATTTGGAAATATATGTACCAAATATGGAGTAAATATTCCTGCTGAATATTCAGATATGTTAACAAGACTTCAG